>MU226749.1:898746-921388 GCA_018584345.1 Thuja plicata
CCTCTCCTTAGGAATGGCCTAGTTATCACCTTCTTGTGTGGATCATGGTGTTTATCTCCTAGCATGGGGGAGTGGATCCTTTTTGGGTATCCACATGGTTGGGTGGTAAATATTTTATCAAGGTATTCCTCATAGAGTTGTGAATGGATCCTGCTTGTGCTTTCTCCAGAATTGTGCAAGATGAAGACTTTCTTGTTTTTTCCCCATTGTTGATCATGTAATGATATTTCAGTAATGTAACCTCCCAATAGGAGATGAATGTAAATCAATATTTGATATATCTCAGATTGATGTAATGGGATGGGTAGTTTCAGGAAAATGGGAAAAGGGATCAACTATCTTTCAATGTAAAAGATGTATTTATTAAAGAAAAGAAGTGAACTTTGCTTATGGAAAATATAATAGAATTATGATGTTTCATGGTTATGAAAGAGACTAAGAGAATTGGTTATATTGATGTTGAAAATGAAATGATGGTTTATTTCTAAATAGCATTCAATAGTTATTAGGAAAGCTCTTTACTTTATGCACACTTCTTTTAAAAGTTTGAAAAGAAAATAATCATGATAAGGTAGAAGTCAAATTATTTAGATGAACAAAAGTTATGTAATGAATATTTTAGAGACCGTGTTATAATGAAAGTTATGGCTAAGTCTTGTTCATTGGGGAACCTAGGGAGAATCTGTAATCAAAATGTATAACTTTAGAACTTAAAAAAAATAATATATGCATATAGACTCTTAACTGAGTAACCTTTCTAGTTTCTTCTTGGTTCCCTGGTGGGACATTACAACTTGGTATCAGAGCCCTAGGTTTCCACACTAGAACCCAGGGTATATTGGCTCATTAAGCTTAGATAATGTCATAGATCATTAAAACCTAGAACCTAACTTAGGGACTTGAACCTTCAGACTTATCTCTTTCCTTGTTTTATCCAGGATGCCTCCAATTACTCGTGCTAGAAGCGATGCCAAAAACACTCCTCTGAGATCACACTAGGAAGGGTCTCCAGGAGAAGAACAGTTTGAGGAAGAAGGAAGTTGATAAAAATCTGATAGCCACATAGCAGATTTTCAGGGAGCTCAGATGGAGGATTTACTGCAATAGATATTGCAAAGACTTGATGCAGGCCAGGATAGGGGCCATTGAGATGAGTCTAATGTCTCTCACCACCATGAGAGGGAAAGGGAAAGAATCCCTAGGAGAAGGAATCTAGAAATAGAGAAAACCCACCTTTGTTTAGGGGAACACAGAGCGGTGCCGCCGCAGAAACATGGCTTATTGATTTGGAAAGGTTATTTTCCATGCATCCTTACCATAGTTACACCAACACATGGTTCACAATTATTCACCTAAGGGACTTTGCCTCTTCTTGGTGGGAAACAAAGAAAGAAAAATTGCACATTGACATAGCCACCTTATCTTGGGAACTATTCCTAGAACTCCTTAAAGCTCAATTTCTATCTGACCATTGGAGACGCAAGTGGGTAGAAGAATTTCACAATTTAAAATAGTTAACCATGTCAATTGATGATTACAAAAGATGCTTCTTCGAACTCAAAACTTATTCAGGTTATAAGGATTATGAAGCCATGCTTACTCAACACTTCCTTAGAGGGCTCAATAGTCGATATTCCGATCAAGTGTGGGTATTCAAGCCTCAATCTATTAGTGAAGAAGTCATTAAAGCTCATATTATTGAGTATAATGCAACCTTAGGTTTGGGAGGGCAAATGTATAATTCAGGGGGTAATGCCCCTCAATCTGGGTGAGGGTACAAAGGAAATCAGTTTTAGGGAACATCCGGCCCTAAGAACTATCCTTCCTCATCTAAGGGTATCCATAACCCACAGAAAAAGAAATCCTCTTACAACAACAAAAATAGTGGGTCTCGGTTAGGGAATGGCCGCAACTGGCAGCATAACAAACGCTATCCAAACTCTCAACCATCACAGAATTCATAATAGAATAGTAGCTAAGGTAGTTTTCAACAGTCAAGTGCTCATGGGTTTGGGAGGAGTTTTGTTAGAAATATAAGGTGTTATTCTTGTGGTCAACGTGGCCATATTGCAGTAAACTATCCTTAGAAATCAGCACCGGCTTCTAGTTATAAGCAGGCTGCCTCAGAAACAACCATAGGGGAAGCTGGTAGATCTCATAGGGTATTTTCCATGTTGGATTAGAAGCAAGAAGAACATCAGGGTTTGGTCATTGAGACTCTAGGTTTGTTAGGGGGTATTTCTACCACTATTTTGTTTGATTCAGGACCCACCGACTCTTTCATTTCACCTTCTCTAGTTAAGTAATGCGGGCTAATAGTAGTAAGGTAGGTAGATAAGTGGCAGGTCAAGCTAGCCTCTGGGGAAAGGATAGCCTTTGACTTGTGTGTCAAAAATTGTGAGTTAGCACTTGGACCTTTTTCCACCTTTATAGATCTTCGAGTGATCCCCTTAGTCTCTTATGGAGTAGTCTTGGGGATGGACTCGCTAGAGGCTCACGAGGCCATTATAGATTGTAAAGAGAAAAGCATCCAGTACTCTGATGATGCAGGACAAAAGGGGAAGATCATTGGGGTTCAGCAACCCATCTCCCTCCGCATGATATCTGCAACGCAACTCAAGTGGTGCATGCATAAAGGATGCCAGTTGTTTGTAGTTTTAGTTAATGACTTGGAAGAAGGGGAAGGTGTAAACATAACTCTTGATCACCCCTTTCTTCAAGAGTTTGCAGATGTTTTTCCCAAGGAAATTCCTGGAATGCCTCCTAAAAGAGACATTGATTTCCGAATAGAGCTTGTGCCAGGAGCAGAACCAATCTCTAAAGCTCCATACCGCATGACCACATAGGAACTTGGGGAACTCCAGTTGCAGCTAGAAGAACTTTAGGGAAAGGGATTCATCAGACCCAGTGTATCCCCATGGGGTGCTCCAGTAATCTTCATCAAGAAGAAAGATGGGACTCTCTGATTGTGCATTGATTATCGACAACTTAATAAAGTCACCATTAAGAATAGATATCCTTTGCCTTGCATCGACGATCTATTCGATCAAATGAAAGGGGAAAAAATATTTTCAAAGATTGATCTAAAATCAGGCTATCACTAGCTGAGAATTCATGAGGCTGATATTCATCGTATAGCTTTTCGCACCCAGTATGGCCACTATGAGTTCACGGTAGTGTCGTGTGGGCTAACTAATGCTCCCTCTATTTTTATGAGCTTGATGAACGGGGTGTTCAGAACCTATTTGGACAAATTTGTGAAAGTATTGTTGGATGACATCTTAGTATTCTCCAAAACAATGAAGGAACACGAAGATCACCTTCGCTAAGTGTTGCAATGCTTAAAAGAAAATCAACTTTATGCTAATCCAGATAAATGTGAGTTTTTCCAGACATAGGTTAAATATATGGGTCTTGTCATCTTGGGGAGTGGCATTACACTTGACCCTACAAAGATTTAGGCTATAGTAGAATGGCCAACTCTGAATAATGTCTTTGAGGTCTGCAGCTTTATGGGGCCGGCAAGGTATTATCGACATTTTATCAAGGGATTCTCTGAGATAGCTCACCCTATCACTTCCTTACAAAGAAAAGGAAAGAAATTTATTTGGACAAAGAAGTGTGAGGCTTCCTTCCAATGTCTGAAAGAGAATTTGACCAGTGCACCCGTCCTAACAGTTCTGGAACCTTCAGGAAATTTTATGGTTTGTACTGATGCTTCTCTAGAAGGAATTGGGGAAGTCCTTATGCAGGAAGGACAAGTTATTTCTTGTGAGTCTCGGAAGCTAAAGGACCATGAGCTTAACTACCCCACCCATGACCTGGAATGGGCAGCAGTTATTCATGTGTTAGTGAAACGGACGCACTTCTTGTTGGGGCACAATTTTGAACTCCATACGGATCACCGCAGTCTTTAATATATTTTCACTCAACCTAACCTCAACGCTAGACAACGCAGATGGATTGAATTCTTGTGAGAATATGATTTTGAGGTTAAGTATATCTAGGGGAAAACTAATGTTGTCATTGATGCCCTGAGCCGGCACAGGCATACCTTGACAACAATCTCCCTTAGCATAGATTTGGAAATCGAATCCAGCAAGCCCTCATTACTGACTCATGGTATAAGGAGGTTAAGGAAGAACTAGAATTAGGAAGGACCCTAGAGGGACACTTCATAGGGTATATTTTAGACCCTAATGGGATATTATGACATCAAGATCAAATCTATGTGCTTTTATCAGGTGACCTTCACACAGTTATCTTAGCAGAAAGCCACAAAGAACCCTATTCAGCACATCTAGTAGTGAAGAAATTGTTTTCCAACTTATGTCAGTTAAACTATTGGTCAAGGATGAAGAGGGATGTAGCAGATTATGTAGCAAGATTTCTAGAATGTCAGAGAGTGAAGGCTAAGCATCAGCATTCGGCAGGCCTCCTGCAGTCCCATATAGTTCCAGAATGGAAATGGGATATTATGTCCATGGATTTCATTGTGGGACTTCTTGTTACCCCATGAAGAAATGATGCCATCATGGTTACAGTTGACCAACTTACAAAGGTGGCCCATTTAACTCCCATGCAGTCCTCTTACATAGTAGCTGCAGTAGCTAGAGTATTTTTGAAGGACATAGTAAGACTTCATGGTATCCCTAGAAAGATTATTTCTGATCAAGATCCAATTTTCACATCTACACTTTAGACTTCCCTACAACAGGTATTAGGAACTCAGCTCAACTTTAGCTCAACCTATCACCCAGAGATAGATGGTCAAACCAAACAGGTTAATTAGGTTCTGGAAGATATGCTCAGGATGTATGTGATGGCTAGGTAGACCATTTGGGAAGATTACTTATACTTGGTGGAATTTTCTTATAATAATAGATACCATAGCTCCATCAGTATGTCTCCTCTTTAGGCCTTGTATGGTCATCCCTGCTGCACCCCTTTGAGCTGGGATCAGTTCAAAGACAGGGTACTCCTTGGACCAGAGATGTTACAAGATATGGAACAAAAGGTGGAGCAGATTAGGGAACACATGATCACTGCACAAGATAGGAAAAAGAAATATGTCGATGATAATAGATCGGATGTATATTTCTCTTAAGGAGACAGAGTGTCCCTTAGGGTGAGACCATGAAAGAGTCCTATCCATTATGGAAAAGGCTCTAAGATGGAACCCTAATTTTTTGGTCCCTTTGAGATCCTTGAAAGGATAGGACCAGTTGCTTATCGACTTGCCTTGCCACCTAGCCTCGCTCTTATTCAAGATGTGTTTCATGTTTCTGTACTTAGAAGATATATCCCTAATTTGACTCATGTCCTGGATTGGAATGCTTTACAGGTAGCGAATGGGAAGCTGGCTTTGGAGCCGGTACATATTCTATAGAAATAGACTCTAGCCCTCAGGGGTCGTACTATAGATCAGGAAAGGGTCTAATTGGATCCTAATGACGAGGCCTCAACAACTTGGGAGGATGCTTCTAAACTTAGAGTTCACTATGCTTATCTATTTGTAGGATTCCATGAATAAGCCTAATTCTAGTGGGAGGATGTAATACCCTCTCAGATGACTATACTATTATTTTGTGTTTGGCATTTTGACATAAACTATATGATTTCAGTTGTTTACATTTTGGTAGATCTAGATGATATTATACTCAGTTAGATGTTTTGATATATATGTGTTCATGATTAATGTCTTTATGATAAAGAATTATTATATGCAATAAATGGAATTCTAACCTTTCCCACTTATAAATGTGCTATTTTGACTAACGTGCTTTCAAGAATCTTTATGATGTATTACTTTTGGCATATATGTCAGATGTGTTTTCATGACTCGGGATGAAGTCGTAGTTACTCACTTAGCTGAGGTCCACATGATGTATCGATCCTGGTCATTTGTTTTCAATATATTATATATGTATATATATGTTTCTATGCACATATATCTCTCCTTGGTGACATAGGATTGCAGGTACCGAGCATCATCTCCACCTGGCTCCATAGGTTTGAGCGTGCTCTCTAAATCATCGATCGTTGTTGTGACGGAGATAACACCTGATTCCACAAGACTAAGCCTTACCTTGATCCCTGTCCCCTGGTTGGGTCCTTTTGGGAATTGTCTTTTATTATGATTTGATGTCCTTCTATTGACGCTTGGCATTTGGTCAATTGTGGATATTTTTTGTTGAACTAGGTGAATATTATTTGTGGTTGAATTTTGGTTAATAATTATGGGATGGCGTGATGGAGTTATTTATGCATGGTAATATACCTTTTCTAATGTATTTAAATAATGCATGAATTTTATAATATGTGCTTGGTTATATATATACATAGGCATATGGATGCACACATATGCATATGTCTATATATAAATATATTTATAAATATGCTTATATTAATGTTTTAATAATTGGATGTGTGTATGTAATTATTCATTATATGTCTTTCTTGTTTTAAGAAAAGAAATTAAGTGTCTTATGAAATTACATTACTCTATTAATAGGAAAGTAATTAATCAAAGTAAATGTTGGAATAAATAATGAAGAGTTACCAAGTAAGCATGAAATAAAACATAAAGTAACAAGGGAGGTAATTTAACTAAAGTGTTCTTGGGAACTACATATGCATTAAAATTATCTAAAAGACTATTATGTTCTAAACTATTAACCAATAAATAGTTACGGATAGTTCAATCAGTTGAACGCCCCGAGCAACCAATCCAGAAATGTATTTATATTAAGGGAATATAGTAAGTAGGAGTTAGGAAGAGGATGGAGGAAAATTATACTAAGAGAACTTTATACATATCTTGAAACTATTAGTAAGATAGAGGGAAACATTGGGAGAGCATCCGACTGGTTAAAAGGATGAAGAAGCATAGGCTTGGGAGGATAGGATTGGATTACATCAAAGGTCTCTGCATGACTCCAGGTAGGCTCTACCCAAAAAAGAGCATCCTGTCTATTTAATTACTATGATTGTTTATTGTCTTCTATGGTTATATGAATAATGTAATTCCTTTGTGTGTATTTAAATGTTTATGCTTTCTCATATGAATGCAATAATGAATTATGCTTGATAGTGAATTTAGTTTATAAGTTGCTGTATATTTTACTTTTCTATGTATTTCCTTCTTAGGATATATTTGTTTTCTGATAGAATCCCCATTATGTAGATGTTATGTAAACTATCTTCTTTTTAAACTTTGTCTTGGGTGGTCACTTTTCTGCACCTTGCACGTCTGGGCAGAAACTAAGTGGATTTTCCATAAGGATAGATGAGTTTGAGGGATTCCTTAGAAGGAGGACTGAGGGTTAACAAATAGGTATCTCTCTGATTCTCCCTTCTGGGTCTCCATCTTTTTCAGTTTTACCTTGAAGGCGGAATCCAAAAGTTGTTGTCTGGAGGATGCACAGGTCCTGACCACCTGCGCAGAACTGGGTACCACCTGCGCAGGATGTGTGACCACCTACACAAGAAGCACCACCTACATAGGTTGTACCACCTGCAGAGGTTAGGTCACCACTTGCACAGCTTAAAGCCCCACCTGTGCATCTTAGGGTTCCATCTATGCAGGACTCTTCTAGTTGATGTTTTAGGGTTCCCATAAGGGTTTAGGGTTTGCTTTTGACCTAGGTTTTTCTCTAGAGGTTCTCCATACTTGCAAAATACCCTACTTATGCATGTTGTTATGTTTTTGATCATTTATAATCTTGTTATAAGATTTGGAACCCTAATTAGGGTTAGTGTTGTTTCATGTACCCTAGGAACCTTGTGTGACCTTCTTTATGTTCCATATCGATGTTATGAATTCTTGTATACTCTTTTTTCTTATCCTTATGTACTTTGATGAGTTTGATAGAGGTAGGAAACCTAGGAACACTAGGTGAGTGGCTCACAGTGTGGGGTCGGCGCCCTAAGTGGCTAGTACTAGGGTAACCAACTGTGGAGTTGATTAATCCAGTGATAACAATAATAATTTATGGGTAGGGAATTAAAAATTAATAAGATAAGCCTCACCCATGGTGGTAGTGGTAGTAAAGGCTATGAATGGGAGTGAGAGAAGGTGCTATTGCGGTAGCACAATCAGACAGTCTCGTCCCTATGAGAGATGTTCGGTTCCACATGTGCCTACCTGGGGGTCAGGGCCTAGAGTGGCTGACCAAGGTAACCCAAAGGGTGAGGGCTATGCAATGACACTCACCGAGTGTGTCTTAGAGTTTCTACCGATGTGTCTTATGTTTTGTATTTTTCTCATGTTTTCAATTATGTTTTGTGGAAATGCACTACCCTCTCCTTAGGAATGGCCTAGTTATCACCTTCTTGTGTGGATCATGGTGTTTATCTCCTAGCATGGGGGAGTGGATCCTTTTTGGGTATCCACATGGTTGGGTGGTAAATATTTTATCAAGGTATTCCTCATAGAGTTGTGAATGGATCCTGCTTGTGCTTTCTCCAGAATTGTGCAAGATGAAGACTTTCTTGTTTTTTCCCCATTGTTGATCATGTAATGATATTTCAGTAATGTAACCTCCCAATAGGAGATGAATGTAAATCAATATTTGATATATCTCAGATTGATGTAATGGGATGGGTAGTTTCAGGAAAATGGGAAAAGGGATCAACTATCTTTCAATGTAAAAGATGTATTTATTAAAGAAAAGAAGTGAACTTTGCTTATGGAAAATATAATAGAATTATGATGTTTCATGGTTATGAAAGAGACTAAGAGAATTGGTTATATTGATGTTGAAAATGAAATGATGGTTTATTTCTAAATAGCATTCAATAGTTATTAGGAAAGCTCTTTACTTTATGCACACTTCTTTTAAAAGTTTGAAAAGAAAATAATCATGATAAGGTAGAAGTCAAATTATTTAGATGAACAAAAGTTATGTAATGAATATTTTAGAGACCGTGTTATAATGAAAGTTATGGCTAAGTCTTGTTCATTGGGGAACCTAGGGAGAATCTGTAATCAAAATGTATAACTTTAGAACTTAAAAAAAATAATATATGCATATAGACTCTTAACTGAGTAACCTTTCTAGTTTCTTCTTGGTTCCCTGGTGGGACATTACAACTTGGTATCAGAGCCCTAGGTTTCCACACTAGAACCCAGGGTATATTGGCTCATTAAGCTTAGATAATGTCATAGATCATTAAAACCTAGAACCTAACTTAGGGACTTGAACCTTCAGACTTATCTCTTTCCTTGTTTTATCCAGGATGCCTCCAATTACTCGTGCTAGAAGCGATGCCAAAAACACTCCTCTGAGATCACACTAGGAAGGGTCTCCAGGAGAAGAACAGTTTGAGGAAGAAGGAAGTTGATAAAAATCTGATAGCCACATAGCAGATTTTCAGGGAGCTCAGATGGAGGATTTACTGCAATAGATATTGCAAAGACTTGATGCAGGCCAGGATAGGGGCCATTGAGATGAGTCTAATGTCTCTCACCACCATGAGAGGGAAAGGGAAAGAATCCCTAGGAGAAGGAATCTAGAAATAGAGAAAACCCACCTTTGTTTAGGGGAACACAGAGCGGTGCCGCCGCAGAAACATGGCTTATTGATTTGGAAAGGTTATTTTCCATGCATCCTTACCATAGTTACACCAACACATGGTTCACAATTATTCACCTAAGGGACTTTGCCTCTTCTTGGTGGGAAACAAAGAAAGAAAAATTGCACATTGACATAGCCACCTTATCTTGGGAACTATTCCTAGAACTCCTTAAAGCTCAATTTCTATCTGACCATTGGAGACGCAAGTGGGTAGAAGAATTTCACAATTTAAAATAGTTAACCATGTCAATTGATGATTACAAAAGATGCTTCTTCGAACTCAAAACTTATTCAGGTTATAAGGATTATGAAGCCATGCTTACTCAACACTTCCTTAGAGGGCTCAATAGTCGATATTCCGATCAAGTGTGGGTATTCAAGCCTCAATCTATTAGTGAAGAAGTCATTAAAGCTCATATTATTGAGTATAATGCAACCTTAGGTTTGGGAGGGCAAATGTATAATTCAGGGGGTAATGCCCCTCAATCTGGGTGAGGGTACAAAGGAAATCAGTTTTAGGGAACATCCGGCCCTAAGAACTATCCTTCCTCATCTAAGGGTATCCATAACCCACAGAAAAAGAAATCCTCTTACAACAACAAAAATAGTGGGTCTCGGTTAGGGAATGGCCGCAACTGGCAGCATAACAAACGCTATCCAAACTCTCAACCATCACAGAATTCATAATAGAATAGTAGCTAAGGTAGTTTTCAACAGTCAAGTGCTCATGGGTTTGGGAGGAGTTTTGTTAGAAATATAAGGTGTTATTCTTGTGGTCAACGTGGCCATATTGCAGTAAACTATCCTTAGAAATCAGCACCGGCTTCTAGTTATAAGCAGGCTGCCTCAGAAACAACCATAGGGGAAGCTGGTAGATCTCATAGGGTATTTTCCATGTTGGATTAGAAGCAAGAAGAACATCAGGGTTTGGTCATTGAGACTCTAGGTTTGTTAGGGGGTATTTCTACCACTATTTTGTTTGATTCAGGACCCACCGACTCTTTCATTTCACCTTCTCTAGTTAAGTAATGCGGGCTAATAGTAGTAAGGTAGGTAGATAAGTGGCAGGTCAAGCTAGCCTCTGGGGAAAGGATAGCCTTTGACTTGTGTGTCAAAAATTGTGAGTTAGCACTTGGACCTTTTTCCACCTTTATAGATCTTCGAGTGATCCCCTTAGTCTCTTATGGAGTAGTCTTGGGGATGGACTCGCTAGAGGCTCACGAGGCCATTATAGATTGTAAAGAGAAAAGCATCCAGTACTCTGATGATGCAGGACAAAAGGGGAAGATCATTGGGGTTCAGCAACCCATCTCCCTCCGCATGATATCTGCAACGCAACTCAAGTGGTGCATGCATAAAGGATGCCAGTTGTTTGTAGTTTTAGTTAATGACTTGGAAGAAGGGGAAGGTGTAAACATAACTCTTGATCACCCCTTTCTTCAAGAGTTTGCAGATGTTTTTCCCAAGGAAATTCCTGGAATGCCTCCTAAAAGAGACATTGATTTCCGAATAGAGCTTGTGCCAGGAGCAGAACCAATCTCTAAAGCTCCATACCGCATGACCACATAGGAACTTGGGGAACTCCAGTTGCAGCTAGAAGAACTTTAGGGAAAGGGATTCATCAGACCCAGTGTATCCCCATGGGGTGCTCCAGTAATCTTCATCAAGAAGAAAGATGGGACTCTCTGATTGTGCATTGATTATCGACAACTTAATAAAGTCACCATTAAGAATAGATATCCTTTGCCTTGCATCGACGATCTATTCGATCAAATGAAAGGGGAAAAAATATTTTCAAAGATTGATCTAAAATCAGGCTATCACTAGCTGAGAATTCATGAGGCTGATATTCATCGTATAGCTTTTCGCACCCAGTATGGCCACTATGAGTTCACGGTAGTGTCGTGTGGGCTAACTAATGCTCCCTCTATTTTTATGAGCTTGATGAACGGGGTGTTCAGAACCTATTTGGACAAATTTGTGAAAGTATTGTTGGATGACATCTTAGTATTCTCCAAAACAATGAAGGAACACGAAGATCACCTTCGCTAAGTGTTGCAATGCTTAAAAGAAAATCAACTTTATGCTAATCCAGATAAATGTGAGTTTTTCCAGACATAGGTTAAATATATGGGTCTTGTCATCTTGGGGAGTGGCATTACACTTGACCCTACAAAGATTTAGGCTATAGTAGAATGGCCAACTCTGAATAATGTCTTTGAGGTCTGCAGCTTTATGGGGCCGGCAAGGTATTATCGACATTTTATCAAGGGATTCTCTGAGATAGCTCACCCTATCACTTCCTTACAAAGAAAAGGAAAGAAATTTATTTGGACAAAGAAGTGTGAGGCTTCCTTCCAATGTCTGAAAGAGAATTTGACCAGTGCACCCGTCCTAACAGTTCTGGAACCTTCAGGAAATTTTATGGTTTGTACTGATGCTTCTCTAGAAGGAATTGGGGAAGTCCTTATGCAGGAAGGACAAGTTATTTCTTGTGAGTCTCGGAAGCTAAAGGACCATGAGCTTAACTACCCCACCCATGACCTGGAATGGGCAGCAGTTATTCATGTGTTAGTGAAACGGACGCACTTCTTGTTGGGGCACAATTTTGAACTCCATACGGATCACCGCAGTCTTTAATATATTTTCACTCAACCTAACCTCAACGCTAGACAACGCAGATGGATTGAATTCTTGTGAGAATATGATTTTGAGGTTAAGTATATCTAGGGGAAAACTAATGTTGTCATTGATGCCCTGAGCCGGCACAGGCATACCTTGACAACAATCTCCCTTAGCATAGATTTGGAAATCGAATCCAGCAAGCCCTCATTACTGACTCATGGTATAAGGAGGTTAAGGAAGAACTAGAATTAGGAAGGACCCTAGAGGGACACTTCATAGGGTATATTTTAGACCCTAATGGGATATTATGACATCAAGATCAAATCTATGTGCTTTTATCAGGTGACCTTCACACAGTTATCTTAGCAGAAAGCCACAAAGAACCCTATTCAGCACATCTAGTAGTGAAGAAATTGTTTTCCAACTTATGTCAGTTAAACTATTGGTCAAGGATGAAGAGGGATGTAGCAGATTATGTAGCAAGATTTCTAGAATGTCAGAGAGTGAAGGCTAAGCATCAGCATTCGGCAGGCCTCCTGCAGTCCCATATAGTTCCAGAATGGAAATGGGATATTATGTCCATGGATTTCATTGTGGGACTTCTTGTTACCCCATGAAGAAATGATGCCATCATGGTTACAGTTGACCAACTTACAAAGGTGGCCCATTTAACTCCCATGCAGTCCTCTTACATAGTAGCTGCAGTAGCTAGAGTATTTTTGAAGGACATAGTAAGACTTCATGGTATCCCTAGAAAGATTATTTCTGATCAAGATCCAATTTTCACATCTACACTTTAGACTTCCCTACAACAGGTATTAGGAACTCAGCTCAACTTTAGCTCAACCTATCACCCAGAGATAGATGGTCAAACCAAACAGGTTAATTAGGTTCTGGAAGATATGCTCAGGATGTATGTGATGGCTAGGTAGACCATTTGGGAAGATTACTTATACTTGGTGGAATTTTCTTATAATAATAGATACCATAGCTCCATCAGTATGTCTCCTCTTTAGGCCTTGTATGGTCATCCCTGCTGCACCCCTTTGAGCTGGGATCAGTTCAAAGACAGGGTACTCCTTGGACCAGAGATGTTACAAGATATGGAACAAAAGGTGGAGCAGATTAGGGAACACATGATCACTGCACAAGATAGGAAAAAGAAATATGTCGATGATAATAGATCGGATGTATATTTCTCTTAAGGAGACAGAGTGTCCCTTAGGGTGAGACCATGAAAGAGTCCTATCCATTATGGAAAAGGCTCTAAGATGGAACCCTAATTTTTTGGTCCCTTTGAGATCCTTGAAAGGATAGGACCAGTTGCTTATCGACTTGCCTTGCCACCTAGCCTCGCTCTTATTCAAGATGTGTTTCATGTTTCTGTACTTAGAAGATATATCCCTAATTTGACTCATGTCCTGGATTGGAATGCTTTACAGGTAGCGAATGGGAAGCTGGCTTTGGAGCCGGTACATATTCTATAGAAATAGACTCTAGCCCTCAGGGGTCGTACTATAGATCAGGAAAGGGTCTAATTGGATCCTAATGACGAGGCCTCAACAACTTGGGAGGATGCTTCTAAACTTAGAGTTCACTATGCTTATCTATTTGTAGGATTCCATGAATAAGCCTAATTCTAGTGGGAGGATGTAATACCCTCTCAGATGACTATACTATTATTTTGTGTTTGGCATTTTGACATAAACTATATGATTTCAGTTGTTTACATTTTGGTAGATCTAGATGATATTATACTCAGTTAGATGTTTTGATATATATGTGTTCATGATTAATGTCTTTATGATAAAGAATTATTATATGCAATAAATGGAATTCTAACCTTTCCCACTTATAAATGTGCTATTTTGACTAACGTGCTTTCAAGAATCTTTATGATGTATTACTTTTGGCATATATGTCAGATGTGTTTTCATGACTCGGGATGAAGTCGTAGTTACTCACTTAGCTGAGGTCCACATGATGTATCGATCCTGGTCATTTGTTTTCAATATATTATATATGTATATATATGTTTCTATGCACATATATCTCTCCTTGGTGACATAGGATTGCAGGTACCGAGCATCATCTCCACCTGGCTCCATAGGTTTGAGCGTGCTCTCTAAATCATCGATCGTTGTTGTGACGGAGATAACACCTGATTCCACAAGACTAAGCCTTACCTTGATCCCTGTCCCCTGGTTGGGTCCTTTTGGGAATTGTCTTTTATTATGATTTGATGTCCTTCTATTGACGCTTGGCATTTGGTCAATTGTGGATATTTTTTGTTGAACTAGGTGAATATTATTTGTGGTTGAATTTTGGTTAATAATTATGGGATGGCGTGATGGAGTTATTTATGCATGGTAATATACCTTTTCTAATGTATTTAAATAATGCATGAATTTTATAATATGTGCTTGGTTATATATATACATAGGCATATGGATGCACACATATGCATATGTCTATATATAAATATATTTATAAATATGCTTATATTAATGTTTTAATAATTGGATGTGTGTATGTAATTATTCATTATATGTCTTTCTTGTTTTAAGAAAAGAAATTAAGTGTCTTATGAAATTACATTACTCTATTAATAAGGAAAGTAATTAATCAAAGTAAATGTTGGAATAAATAATGAAGAGTTACCTTAACCATGAAATAAAACACAAAGTAACTAGGGAGGTAATTTAACTAAAGTGTTCTCGGGAACTACCTATGCATTTAATTTATCTAAAAGACTATTATGTTCTAAACAATTAACCAATAAATAGTTATGGATAGTTGCATCGGTTGAACTCCCTGAGCAACCAATCCAGAAGCATATTTATATTAAGGGAATATAGTAAGTAGGAGTTAGGAAGAGGAGAGAGGAAAATTATACTCAGAGAACTTTATACATATCTGGAAACTATTATTAAGATAGAGGGAAACATTGGGAGAGCATCTGACTGGTTAAAAGGCTGAAGAAGCGTAGGCTTGGGAGGATAGGATTGGATTACATCAAAGGTCTCCATAGGACTCCAGGTAGGCTCTACCCAGAAAAGAGCATCCTGTCTATTTAATTACTATAATTGTTTATTGTCTTCTGTGGTTATATGAATAATGTAATTCCTTTGTGTGTATTTAAATGTTTATGCTTTCTCATTTGAATGCAATAATGAAGTATGCTTGATAGTAAATTTAGTTTATAAGTTGCTGTATATTGTGATTTTCTATGTGTTTCCTTCTTAGGATGTATTTGTTTTCTGATAGAATCCCCACTCTGTAGATGTTATGTAAACAATCTTCTTCTTTAAACTTATTCTTGGGTGGTCACTTTTCTGCACCTTGCACGTCCGGGTAGAAACTAAGTGGATTTTCCATCAGGGTAGATGGGTTTGAGAGATGCCTTAGAAGGATACCTGAGGGTTACCAAATGGGTATCTCTCTGATTCTGCCTTCTGGGTCTCCATCTTATTCATTTTTACGTAGAAGGTGGAATTCAAAGATTGCTGTCCGGAGGCTGAACAGGTCCTGACCACCTCCGTAGAACTGGGTACCACCTGAGTAGGATGCATGACCACCTACGTAGGAAGAACCACCTGCACAGGTTGTACCACTTACACAGGTTATATCACCACCTGTGCAGCTAAGAGCCCCACCTACGCAGCTTAGGGTTCCATCTGTGCATGACTCTTCCAGTTAATGTTTTAGGGTTCCCAGAAGGTTTTAGGGTTTGGTTTTTGCCCAGGGTTGGCTCTAGAAGTTTTCCATACTTGTAGAATACCCAATTTATCTATGTTGTTATGTTTTTTATCATTTAAAAGCTTGTTATAAGATTTGGAACCCTGATTAGGGTTAGGGTTGTTTCATTTACCCTAGGAACCTTGTGTAACCTTCTTTATGTTCCATGTGGATGTTATGAACTCTTGTATACTCTTTCTGCCTATCCTTATGTACTTTGATGATTTTTATAGAGGTAGGAAACCTAGGAACACTAGGTAAGTGGCTCACAGTTTGGGGTCGAGGCCCTAAGTGGCTAGTACCAGTGTAACCCATTATGGAGTTGATTAATCCAGTGATAACAATAATAATTTATGGGAAGGGAATTAAATAGTAATAAGATAAGCCTCACCCATGCCGGTAGTGCTAGTAAAGGATACGGATGGGAGTGGGAGAAGGTGCTATTATGGTAGCACAATCAGACAGTCTCGTCCCTATGAGAGATGTTTGATTCAGCATGTGCCTACTTGGGAGCCGGGGCCCAGAGTAGATGACCAAGGTAACCCAAGGGGTGAGGGATATGAGATGACACTCACCCAGTGTGTCTTAGATTTTCTGCCAATGTGTCTTATGTTTTTTATTCTTCTCATGTTTTCAATTATTTTTTGGGGAAATGCACTACCCTCTCCTTAGGAATGGCCTAGTTATCACCTTCTTGTGTGGATCATGGTGTTTATCTCCTTGCATGGGGGAGTTGATCCTTTTTGGGTATCCATGTGGTTGGGTGGTAAATATTTTATTGAGGTATTTCTCATAGAGTTGTGAATGGATCCTGCTTGTGCTTTCTCCAGAATTGTGAAAGATGAAGACTTTCTTGTTGTTCAGCATTGTTGATCATGTAATGATATTTCATTATTGTAACCTCCCAAGAGGAGATGAATGTAAATCAATATGTGATATATTTCAGATTGATGTAATGGGATGGGTAGTTTTAGGAAAATGGGAAAAGGGATCAACTATCTTTCAATGTAAAAGATGTATTTATTAAAGCAAAGAAGTGAACTTTGCTTATGGAAAATATGATAGAATTATGATGTTTCATGGTTATGAAAGAGAATAAGAGAATTGGTTATATTGATATTGAAAATGCAATGATGGTTTATTTCTAAATAGCATGCAATAGTTATTAGGAAAGCTCTTTACTTTATGCACACTTCTTTTAAAAGTTTGAAAAGAAAAAAAATCATGATAAGTTAGAAGTCAAATGATTTAGATGAACAAAATTTATGTAACAAATATGTTAGAGACCATGTTATAATGAAATTTATGGTTAAGTATTGTTCATTGGGGAAGCTAGGGAGAATCTGAAATCAAAATGTATAACTTTAGAACTTTAAAAAAATAATATATGCATATAGACTCTTAACTAAGTAACCTTTCCAGTTTCTTCCTAGTTCCCTGTCAGGGCATGACATATTCTACTAGTTTTTTTTGGGCCTCTCACTGTTGGTTTAGGTATCTTTTCACTTTTAATGTGACGGAGGCTTCGACAAAGGCATTGGCCAGAATCTATGGAGAGGCTTGTAGATTCCTCAAATTCTTTCCTTAGAGTGTTTAGTTACATGGAGTTGAAGATCACAACTAGGAATTTCAGGTTTAAGGTGGGGAGTAGAGGATTCGGCATGGTGTACAAAGGACATCTAATAGATGGTACAGATGTGGCCATAAAGAATATGGAGTGTGGTTCAAGACAAGATGAGAAGCAATACCGAGCAGAAATCATTTCTCTTGGAAACATACAACATGCCAATCTGGTAAGACTTCAAGGATTTTGTGCACAAGGATCAAGAAGGTTTCTGGTTTATGATTACATGCCCAATGGCTCTTTGAACTCCTTACTCTTCACAAGTAATTCCAAAAGTAAAAAAAAACTACTCAACTGGAATAAACAATTTGAGATCGCATTAGGCACTGCAAGAGGATTACTTTATCTTCACAAAGAATGCAGAGATTGCATCATTCAGTGTGATTTTAAGCCAGAAAATATTCTGCTGGATGGTAATTTGTCACCCAAGTTGGCCAATTTTGGGTTGGCAAAGCTTGTGGGTAGAGATTTCAGTCGAGTCCTAACCACAACAAGAGGAATAAGAGGATATTTGGCTCCAGAGTGGATCTTCGGTCTTCCTATCACTCACAAGGTTGATGTATACAGTTTTGGTATGACACTATTGGAAATCATTTTTGGCTGAAGGAATCTTGATTTTAATGTGCAAGATTCTAATTAGTATTACTTTCCAGCATGGGTTGCAACTCAAATTTACAATGGCAATACAATTAATATTGTTGTAGAGGGTATTGTAGAGGAGAGAGATATTGAAGAGGTGAGAAGAGCAAGTATTGTAGGGTTGTTATGCATTGGAAATGATGAGGAGATGAGGGTGAGTATGTGACAAGTGGTGCTCATGCTGGAAGGGAGCACGTAGCCTCAAATTCCACAGAATCAATGCTTTGCACTCATCAATAAGTAAGAAATCTGGAGCGACACTGATAGCGGTAGTGATAGTTGATGTAATTTGATACAATAGTGTAAGTGGACCATATTCTAGAGGCAGGTTATTTAAGCTTAAATATTAGTTAACATGTAAATGTAAATCTAACTATAATTAATATGTATGCTTTGGTAGTAGGTCATATTATTTGATAGGAAACATTGTTAAGAAAATCATCTTATTACAATTAAAACTTTAAATTTAATGAGCAACCATTTCTCAAATTTCTTGTATTTAAGGTATAGGTCAATTCATTTTTGGGCATTTTTAGGAAAAATATCTAACTATCAAGGAATTCAATATGCCACAATCTTGATAGACTCTATTTTACCCCAGACTACAAGACCTTTCCAATGATTTGAAAGAATGTTTAAAGTTTTGGTTAATCTCACTTTGTCTTATGTAGAAAATATCATAAATCAATTATCGTAAAAAATATTCTTGTATCAATCTTTAGATAGCAAGATTAGAAGAGCTGAATAGTTTACTAACTACATTTGTTTTTACATAACTTTAATTTAGTCTTGCAGAAATTACATATTTCAATGGGAGATATTTTTTATATTTCTTTTTCTAAAATGAGCAGAAGTCATTTTGTTACATAGCTTTTTGTGAAAGTATTGAAATATTAATTTTTCATCAATAAAAATTGGACACATATAAAGAACACTTTTATAGATGTTCCAAATATTTTTTGCAAATAAACAAATAACTTATAATACTTTAATACAATTTTCAAAAAATCAACATGCAAATTTTGATTAAGCATGGTTTGGTAACAAATGACATATCTAGCATATGTCACATGAAGTGTGCAAAGTGTTGTCAAATCTTTTAAAAATCTATTATAGATTTTAATAATGTATAATATGGAAATGACAATTTTTTATTTTTAAAATCATAAGAACATTGGAGTAAGAAATTTTTTTAATTTTCAAATTAGATGAATAATAAGCTACATAAATTTCAGGACAAACTTACAAATTGATGTATATACTCTCTTTACATGGTAATTAGAAAGTAGTGTTTACAAAGTAGAACTATGTTTAGGCATGACAATTTATTATAATATCTTTTGATATATGTAATAAAATTTGTAGGAAAAACCTACAAATTGATGTATATGCTCTCTTTACATGGTAATTAGAAAGTAGTGTTTACAAAGTAGAACTAAGTGTATGCATGACATTTTATTATAATATCTTTTGATATATGTAATTTGTATATTGTAATAAAATGGTTGATCCCTGACATATTGAAATTCTATTTTAGAAAAGTGACATGTCTTTGTGAGCATGATAAAGAAAAATACTAGTTATTCCATCAAGTTGTGAGTCTATTTGTTTGTTTGTACGGTTGAATACTCTTTCGTTGGACCCTTTAACTATGATTATATTAAATGGTATTACCATACAGTTGATCTATACATGGCTATTATAGAATAATTTAGGTAAGGAGGGAAGATACCTAAGAAGTGAATCATGCATAATTTTCTAAAGATGGTGTAATTTAAATCTATTATATTTTTTTTGTAGTGCCACTCCCACCCCTTAACGATCTTGTCATCTTATTGAGGAGTCAACGCTATTGAAACAAACTTATATATGGTAGAAAAAGAGATAAGTGGTGAATTTAAGTCGTTGATTAGGCTAATGAAGAATCACATCAACTAGTCATGGGTGATTATGATGTTACAAGGGTTTAATATGATTATCAAGATATAACATGGATATCATGACAATCTCACTTTTATATTAACAAGAGCTGTAGTGCAGCATAGTTCCTCCCAAGTGTAGGTAAGGTAGGTTGAAAATTGTTAAAAATATTGTAATCAAGGAAATGATTCTCTTTGAGGCATTCTATCAAATGGTTTAGGTTACTTTTCCATGCTTTCAAATTCTCTATATCCTACAACGAGGAAAATTTGTCAAACAATTCACATGCCTTACAAATACATATACATTTTGTATACATTTATAGTAAGGTTATTGGAGTGATATCATGTTACAAAATTCCTACCCATGGTGGATGTCTATCTCATAATTTTACACTCCCATTTTGGCACAAGTTGGGAGGCCAAAGTCTACACAATCAACATTTACACATTTCAACTACATTTCGCTACATGTTTCTAAATTCTTCTCAACAAACTCATTTTGTGCATATCCTAGAATTATAGCATTCTATGATCTAAATCATCATGTAGAATAAAAATAAATATAGTTTTTAGTAATTGTAGGCTACAAAGTTTTACAAAAGCTCACAAAAACAATATTGTTGACCTTTATAAGTTGATTAACCAACCAATAGCTTCTAAAGAAATTGTACTTATGTCTTAAATGTATACGAAGCTAAATTGGATACCTAAACATAACATCCAAATTAATTTAATTATCTAAAGAATAATTTTAAAATATTTATATAACAAGTAATTAAGAATTCATGTAACTATAAATCCACTATCATAACTCTAGGAGAACTAAAGGATTAAGAGTCTAGCATCAGGAGGTTGAAAGCTAACTTTAATGAGAACTGGGGAGAATTTAATTGTCAATCCATGAATGATCTCAAGGGTGTCTTGTTAGTCATGTGTGAATTGCAGTAGGGAAATATTACGCTTAATGTTGAATTGGTAATGTTTGATAAAACTATACATAAGGTCAAGAAATAAGGTCATGCAAATTTGGGATTTATATATATATATATAACCATAAAACATAATTATCTATCAATTTAAAAGGAAAATTGTATCGGATTAGAAAGGAGAACATTATCAATCATATTGAAAAAAATCCAAACACTAAACCTGTCATGAATGTTGATAGGTAGTGTGTAAAATTCACTACCTATTTTCACAATGTATATGCATGTATTTAGTAATTGGAAATACAACAACATAAAACAAATATATCGAGGGAACCTCAAATGGGTCGCTTGTCTCTATAATGAATATCATTCTGATTAATGATAATAATTACAATACAAGTGATTACAAATCAATGTCCATAGATCAAAATCATTCAGATGAACATACACCTAACCAAAGATAGTTGCATTTGCATTGAAATTATCTAAAAAAAAAATGAACAATTGTGTCTTTTCACTAATTACAAAGAATAGTGTCTATGGAAATGTTGAGAACAATATCTACAGTTTAGCATCTAGCATCAAAAAAAAATCGTATGAGGATCTCTAGTTTAGTAGATTAGGTCCAAGGTATGACCATTAAGGGAAATGACCTTATTTAAAGCAATGAATATTTCAAACTACTATAATTCAAACGCTTGAAAAATAGACAAAGAAATCAAAGTTAGCAATAGATTCTTACCTAGCAAGAATACAAGACATGCCAAAACATGTGTCTACAATTTGTGCATGAATTTAATTTAAGAAAAATATGAGAAAGCAATGTTCACATATCAATTACTATCATCAAAGAATAGAGTAAACTATCAAAAGGGGTATTTTTAACTATAATTGCGACATATTATAGGTTTAAAAAATCATTTACACTATGAGATGATCAAACCCTAAACTCTGATTACAGGACATAATAACCCGGCCAAAATAACCCTGGACAAAATAACCCAGCCATAATAACCCGAGGACAAAATAACCCACGGTCATAATAACCCAATCCAAAATAACCCAGAGTCAAAATAACCCATGGANAAAATAACCCCATAAGATTATAGAGAAAGGAAAACAAAATTTATAAATTACAAGTATATTTCTAAAAAAAAAATTATTCAAATTTTCAATTAAAGTGTCAAATTATGAGCAATGCCTCTTATATAATCTAAAATATTATTATTTTCATAACCATCAACTAGTCTTTTTAGTCTTTCTTTGAGTTCACGATATTTTTTCATGCTTGGTTGCATAGTGTGTCCAGCCATATATTTCTCTATTTTATTCTCTTGGTGACCCTGTTCTTTTTTCACTGCTTTGATGAATTTCCAGATTGAGCTATGCGATGACTGAAGCAATTAACTAAATCCTCTATGACATCCCTCAATAGAATTATTGGTTTTGGGAAGATCATATTGAATAGCTGCATAGAAGTTCCACATTGTGATTGGAAACTTGGGTGACCGTCTGTTGCCTCTTCTAGTTAGTCTTCCAATCCATGTGTCTTCAAAATAATCAATTATGGGTTGCAAAGTCTCCTCA
>MU226749.1:921438-954362 GCA_018584345.1 Thuja plicata
GATCTCAAATGAAAATACTTCATCGACACTGTAACGTGTTTGTAGACCTTCTTCTTGAACTTTCCTCCACAAGCACTGAGAGAAATGGAAAAGACATCCTCGAATAGTGACATTAGGAAAAATTTCATAAATAGCTCCCTTGAAACCTAATTCAAAATCAATAAGTATAGTTTTTGGATTTAGATCAGGTTGTAGTTGTTTTAATTTTACAAACTAAAAATGACCTAAATATCCTCTATGGTGCCTTACAATCCCTTTTTAAGCATACTAACTTGATCTAGAATGACCATGTGTTATTTTGTCCATGGGTTATTTTGACGATGGGTTATTTTGACCATGGGTTATTGTGACCCTGGGTTATTATGTCCTTGGGTTATTATGGCGGGGTTATTGTGTCCAGGGTTATTTTGGCCGGGTTATTATGTCCGGTTACCCTAAACTCTAAACCTATGACATTCTAATGTTAGGCACCCAAGAATTGAGATCATAAGTGGGCCTTCGTCCATCAAAATTAGGACACATTTAGTTGATTTCTATCTACAAGTTTTAAAAAGAAAAGTAAATTTGAGAATATAAAAGTAGGAAAAAGTTTATAAATAAATTGCCAAGGTAATTCATAAATAGTTGTGCAAGAAACACTACAACATGTAGCACAATTGACATAAACAAATTAGGAAAAATTATCCAATCTTCCTCCATTTTTTATCCCAGAAGAGTTTATTGGTTAATTAGACAAATAAAAATCTTATAAGGATAATTTAGTATTAGAGACAATGTTAAATTTAGATAGCAATGGTTTTTTTGTGCAATAAGAACATCCATTAAATCTAGTGGCATAGACACCATTAGGTGCACTAGCTATCAAACGGGTCATAATAGAGCCTACCAATTCATCTAGAGAAGGACTTATATTTCAACTAAAATAGTTGTTGTTAGTAGTTTATCATGTAATGTAATAAAATATTTCACTAGAAACATTTCATCATCGTTATAGCATTTTAGGGTGACCTAACAATATCAGGGACCTTTAGTATTATGTATAAGGATACCAAAAGGGTCTACAAAAAGTTGAGAACTAAATAGTATCCCATTAGATGTAACAATTGAATTGAATATCAAGAACTATTATTGGATAACAAGAACATATCATCATATTTAAAGCACATAAAAATTTGATTAGAACCAACAAATTTCCATATAGGGAATGCATCAGAAGTTAGAATTTATCATCATTCT
Source organism: Thuja plicata (assembly GCA_018584345.1). Classification (NCBI taxonomy): domain Eukaryota; kingdom Viridiplantae; phylum Streptophyta; class Pinopsida; order Cupressales; family Cupressaceae; genus Thuja; species Thuja plicata. Next base: position 922,675 of record MU226749.1, read on the forward strand.
TGAAGCGCGTGAATGGATGCCTAGGGGAGATTATCTCAATAATTTGGTAGCACTAACAATTTTAGAAAAAGATGTAAAATGAACAATTAGTTCTCTATAAATTAACTCTAAAAATCTTACGATAGAGACATGAATAAAGACTAAAAATGATACCATGAGTTTGTAAGATGGAGAGAAAATTACATTGTCTCTTTACAAGGGGGAAAATGTGGGGAAGTCCATCTCAAATGCTATGCAAAATAAACTATTCAATATTTTGCAGTACAAAGCATTTAACACTTAACAATCTTTACAATGATGTTGTTGTCAGCTAATGTGAATGTGGCATATAGTTGCAATTTGTGAAACATATATATCATTGGTGAGATCTTTTTTATATGTTATGGATGCAACTTTTGGGAAATTTTTTCTATAAAAGATGCAAAAAAAATTGTGTTGGCATGAGGGCTAGGTAACCTTATTACAATGTGTACAATGCACAAATTCAATGCTAGCAAAAGTGTTGAAGGACAACGAGTAGTGGCATGTGCTGTAACATATTTTATAAGGAGGAAAATGTGCATTTTTTGCCTTTAATGTACCAATAACCTATAAAATAAATGTATTAAAAGTGCATTTGTGAAGGATTTAAAGAGATGAGTGTGATTTGGAATACAAATTGAAAAGCAAAGTGAAAAATCTCTATGTTCTTTCCTATATGTTGCATCTAGCTACTATTCACAAGTGTGATTTTGAATACACATTGTTAAGATTTAGTAGAAAAGGAATATTGTGATAGTCAGATGGAAGATACGCCCTTTACACCACTTCACACAATTTTTTTGAATAGTATTAATGACATGTCTATTTTGAAAATATTTGCTGTAAAATATCCCATATATTTGTGTAGTTGCTTGAGACATGAACCTGTAAACCTAGTAGTTAGTGCATAGTAGTAGGGTAACTAGTAGTTAGTACATAATGGTAGAGTATTAAGTGTGTAGGGAGTAAAAAGACTTTTGCATATCGTTAGAAGTGCATCATAGGCATCTCTTCATATAAATAATTATCTTTCACATGTAATTTAGGCTGGTCTTTATTGATGTGATAGCTTGTGCCAATCGCTCCACTAGAGCCAACTAAATAATTACAATAAGTGTCCATTAGTCAAGAAATAGTCATGTTGGGTGTTAATTTGTCTTTCTTCCAAATAGGTTTGACAATCTTCTTTCTACTTTTGGCAGTTAAAGTAATGCAAAAATCTACATTACCTGTCTCATACCGTGTTTTACTTTTTATTGAGAAGTTATTGATTTATATTCTAGAACCAACTATGATATGTGGCAAGAAATCACTATATATACAATAATTTTTTATTTTTGAAGGGAAAATTAAAGGGTTTCAAAATCTTTGGCGTGTCACCTTGTTTTTTGTGTTTGATCTTTCTTTCCTTTCCCCAAAACACCAGTAAAAAGATTCATCTTGTATTAAACCCTAGAGGTTGCTTTGCAGGGCATAATTTGTGCCTCTTGTGAAGCTTTCAAACTGCCCTTCTTTGAGTACGAGCCTAGATACGTGATCAACATCCAACATAGCATTCAAACTGCTAATATCAAAGGAAATATACTGCTACCACTGATGGTTCATGTACATGGGGAAATGGGGATTACCTAATTGGATCTAAGCTCTCCCCAAATTTACAATGCACATTGAGAATACAAACGCACCTCAAGTCAAATTAGATCAACACAAAGAGATGTTCAGTAATGCCAATTTTGGGTTTGGGTCTTCGGGGCTTGTATTTATTTTGTATATACTATTAATTTGGGAATTGAGATGGAAGAAAAATCTATAAATTTTAATGCTAAAAGGAAAATTGGGATTGGAATATGATAAAGATAAGGGTACCTTGAAAATATGAAGAAGATGTTTTGTTTCTATTTTTTGATTGTCGGGATCCCAAAAATAGTTGTTCTGCCAGATGTAGGTCCTAAAAATTGCCTTTTGGGTGTCCTCCAAATCTGAGCCCATTTCTAAGGGTGCAGAACACCTAAAACTATTTATACCTAGGTGTAGAATGTTTAAAACATTATGTACCTGATGAATGTGTTCCAAAGTCTACCAGGACTTGTGGAGCTCAAATCTGATATTGTAGCTTCTAGGCATGTACCTACACAAAAGAATAGGGAAATGGGTTGGCTAAAGGATATTACCTTAGTAAAACCATTGCTTAGGAATACACCTAGAAATATAAATTGTAAAGTATCAAAAGTAAACACAAAGGCTCAGTACCGTGTTAATTTTCTTACCCTGATAGATGAATGTTTGTATCAATCAAATCCATGAAGAATTCTTGATTTTTGTTTCTTGACTATTGATGTTGACTTTGTGGAAAAGATGTACAATCAAGGATTCCTTCACATATGTATGGATCTAATGAAACCAACCCTATATCTTGTTTTTCTTGAAATGCTTGATCACTCTTGCAAGGAGAGATAGAAGAGAGAATGATGGAGAAAGAGAGATATTATTTTATTGTTTGAGAGCTCCACTAAGACAACATCATGGGATATAAAATCTTGCTCCAGATGTTTTGTTTCTATTTTCTGACTGTCGGCATGCCAAAAAAAGTCGTACTTCCATATCTAGGTCCTAAAAATTGCCCTTTGGGTGTCCTCCAAATCTGAGCCTATTTCTCAGGGTGCATAACACCTGAAAATATTTGTACCTAGGTGTCGAATGTTTAAAACATTATGTACCTAATGAATGTGTTCCAGAGTCTACAAGGACCTGTGGAGCTTAAATATGAAATTGCAACTTCCTAGCATGTACCTACACAAAAAATAGGGAAATGGGTTGGCTAAAGGGTTTTATGTTAGTCAAACCCTTGCCTAGGAATACACCTAGAAATATAAATTGTAAAGTATGAAAAGTAAACCATAAAGTAAACACAAAGGCTCATTACCGTGTTAATTTTCTATGATCTTTTTTTGTATACAACATGCTCTTTTTTTGTATACAATATTTATTCTCAAATTAAAAAAAATGATGTATTAGTTAACATAATTCAAGGGTACACAACATTAGGGACATAATTAACATATTGCACCAAACCATTTGACTGATGTTCATTATATGCATGGATTCCTCTGGAGTGTTGGTGGGACAGTGCTGATTGTGGACAACTTGTACTGTGTGCTATGGGGAAAGAGACAAGACATGGAGGAGATAAAGGTTAAAGCTAGGGGCCACCCACAGTGAGGAAGTTCAATCTAAGATAAACTCTAAATGTATAGACATTGAAGAGGCTTTGCTAGGTACAAGCAAAGGTTCTATTTATGGTTCTTCTTCCATAGAAGGGTCAGGGAATTGGAGAAAAAGAAATATAAAAAAATTTGTTAGCATCTTAATTTGCAGCTTTTAGGGTGACAAAATGGAATTGCTTGTACAGTATAGCTATTCGTCGAATTACAAGGCAAAGCTCCCTTCTCAAAAGAGTGAAGTAAACAACATATTTCCTAACATTGCAATTTCTCTAACCTAAAACCTAAGAAATTCAAACATGCAATATAAAAGAACTTAAAAGACAAACTTCTCTTTTTGCTCTTGGGCTAGGACTCAAAGAAGCTAGACGGGGTTTTATATTTTCTATCTACTATAGAGAAAGATCTAACATAGCTAATGAATTCTTGTATTTTGGAGTTAAATGTGGAGTCTAAGAAACACAATTAAAATGTTGTTGAATTGAAATGAGCACAAATGAAACTTGCTATTTAATAACAGCAGCAAGTCAATAGAAATCGAGAATAAAATGGAGCATAGATGGGCAAATAACCAAATAAAGCAGAAATTGAAATAAAAATAGTGGATCTTTGGGGGTAGAATACAAGAAAAAATGTGACTTACAAAGAAAAGATACTTTAACCCCGTCCCTTTTCGTAAAGCAACCCACTATCTGGAGCACAAAAGGTAGTTAGGTTCAAGCCTTATCAAGTCCATTAAAAACATTTCATGCACAGGATAAGAAGCATCCAGGTTTGAATCTGTATGCAAATTCATTCAAATTCCCTCATGTTGCAATGGCGATTTGAACTTACAACTTGCAGCTTTATGAACTACCAAACATAGGCTACCACATATTGTTCAGCACATGCTGAATGGAAATAGCAAATATGTGAACACAAATTACTAGTCAAATTTGATATTTGATGCCAAAATGTGAAAGAAATAAGACACAAAAGTTGGCACATTCAAAGGACAATTCAACTTATATTCACAGGCTTGTCAATTTATATAGGTGAGAGTTGATTTCTCCTTCGACTTGCCTCTTTGAATGCAAGTTTTAGATTCTTGATTTCAACGTGCAAATATTGGTTGAAATGCAACACAGAAGTGAAAATCGGAGAGAAAAAAACCAGATCCACCTCTACTATCAAATTTCAATCAGTTTGCAAACATCCAAAGCAGGTCAAGTTGCAGCAAGCTATGGAAAAATCTAATCGATGCTAACTATAGCTGCTCGATACCAAAATGAATGCAAAATTCGCAAAGATCAAGCCAACTTTATACAGATCATAAGCAGTTAAAATTATGTTAATCCATTTAGATTTTGAACAAGGATTTCTGCTACCTTGAATGTTTTGGCCTGTGCATATAGAGACAATCTCACTAAGATGAAAGCCAAAAGGATGTCGATGAAAGCCAAAATAATAGCAGATTGAAGAAAACCTTTGGACTCACAAAATAGACCAGCAAATCAAAGCAAAAATTGCAAAATACGATACCAATTTCAGAATATTAGTCTGATTTTCAAGTATATTTGCAGGTTAATGGACCAAATTTCCACCAAAAACTAGTTATTTACAGAACTCATGTCAAAACATTGCAGCTTTTTGAAAATATTAAGATGTCACGACATAGACATGGCATGAAAAACATTTGATAGAATACCTCAAATAAATGTATCACGAATTACAACGATGACATATATGCACAAAACCCCACTCAACGAAACCAACGTGCTCTGTATCCTCGCAAATCTACGATTCAGGGCAGAAGCTGTATGTAAAACACAAAACCCAAATCAAGAACGTGAAGGAGAAAATAGGCACAACTTACAGACAAAACATAACATAACCCTAATAACAATGCAAAATAATGGCAGACGCTCATCCCTGAACATAATTATCAAAAGGGAAAATCTCACCTCAGGATGGCACCACTAACCGTGAAAGCAAGAATGTACACAGAGTCACAAACCAACACTTAATTCTGGAATCCCCTACTCTCAATGGCATGCAGGATACATGTTGAAGCACCAACAAGGTACACCCCAGCAAAAGCAACAGAGCCGAAATTGAAAACCTTTCAAATAAATTTATGGATAGTTTACATAGTTCACTGTTCATGACATCTGGCTCCTGGAAGCGCTGCCTGGTAATCTGAACATGCACGAGACACATGAGACACATACTTGCAGGCTACCACGACTCCCAACGGACCTATTTCTCCCCAATTTTCTCAAGGAAAATGAAAATACCATGGGGAAAAAAGAACAAAGCCAATCAGAAAATAGAAATTAAAATCAGGAATCTCCTTTTAATAGAAAATATTGCCCCGACCATAGTATAAATGGGGATTCTTTGCAATTTGTCTGATTTTTAAGGCAGCAACTAATATGCAAAAACAGCTCAAAAACATTAGTCCCCACCATTAGAAGGCAGGGACTAATATATGTCATGCCAAGAGGGTATACAGAATACTAATACAGTTAGACGCCAAATTTAGCAGGCATAAAACTAATGACTAAGATGCAACTTTCTTATGTGAGTATTAACGTGGAAGCTGGCAGAAGTCATGCTAAGGTAGTAAGGAAAAATAACAGGAAATGTTAAGAGAGGAAGGGGAAAATCTACGACCCCAAATGCAATCAAATTCGAACGAAAGAGCTACGGTTACAGAGAAAAAGCATGAGTAGCGCCTGAGACATTGAGAGAATACAACATGACACACAGATCAAATAGAAATCTGAAATGATTTTGTTCAATAGGAAGCTAAGGATCTAAAATAAACACAAACATTAAGGGTATTACCAAAAGGATGTCCATAACACCATTTACCAAGTTAGAGGCTTAATGTGCAAAGAGATGCGACTCCCACATTGATCTTTTATACCTGAACGCTCGAGGCAGGACTTTTTTCTTTCAGCAAAAAGTAGATTCTCATATGTTCTCTTAGAACTATAAATCGTTCATCCCCCTCAAAACCAGACCCAAAATCTCCATAAAAACCTCTCCCAAAAGCTCTTCATTTCTGGTAAATATAATGAAGATTCACAGAAGAAAACCGTTCAATTCCTAACAATAATAATGAAGAATCAATTCCAATCAACATTTACTAAAATTAAAAAATTCACATTTATAGTCAGATATTCATACTTGTTTAATATTGTTAATCAATGGAAAGGGAAACATTCAATGTCATCATATTATTAATAATTAGCGATAATTGCTAAACAATAATTCTATTCTATTAGAACGACACACACACACAGATATATATATATATAGTTAGTCAAGTTCAGGAAGTTGAAGACGACAGGTGGGAGAGATTTAGCGAAGATTTGAAGACCGTGTGGATTGTAGCTCGTGCATGGAAGACTCTGTACTTTATTTGTATATTAAAGACACTGTACAGAAGAAAAGTGGGAGAGAGTAGATAGATTTCTTGGAGAGTACAGGGACAAGTTGGAACGACCTGATGAACAGACTCGCTGAAAGTTCTTATTCCGATCTGGAGGAGTTGGGTGAAATGCTACGTACATTGGTGCGCCATGTCATTGTTTCCAGTCTAATAGAAGCTCGGAATGGGATACTAAGGTTCTCAAAGAAGTGGGCAAAAAATATAGATCAACAGAAGATCCAAAGAGTCATCGAACAGTCAATGATGGTGAGAGAACTTTCAGAAGAGCTCGTAGAACACGGGGATGTCTTATTTACAATTTTTTAGAGTAGTTGGGGTGTAAAGTTGTAACACTCAAATTATTTAATTTGTAAATGTCAAAGTGGAGTAATGATATAGACGTTCTTAGTGGCTATGGTTCTTGATGATAATTATTCATTTCAAGTGCGAATCATTTTTTTAAATGGAGATTGAAAAAATTAAGATTTGAGTGTGTGTTCAATTGAAGTGTTTGGAATTTTGAGATTTCACTTATTTGTTTAGAATTGGTTCACATAATTTTGTTCATATCTGTTATTATAAATATTTTCTTGTGAGAAAATTATTAGTTTTTCCATCTAAGTATTGTTTTCTTGACATGTAATTATTTATTTATAGTAATTGTAATTAAAAATTTGTAGGAAACATATGAAACTATAAATATAAACTCTACTTGAATTTTAAGGAAGAGATGACAATTATGTTTCATACAACATATTTTAGAGTGCCAAATCTCTTGAAAGAATAAATAAGTAGATTTGAGACAACATTTGTGCTTATTTTCATGGTAGAATTCAAAATATACAAAGTATTTGAGAATTTTATACATTGTAGCATTGTGTCTAATAGATGATTCAAGATTTTTGTTATTTTATTTCAATATTTTTTATAGTTTTGAAAAGAGTTTATCTTAGTCTTAGTTGTATGGTTAAGTAAATTGGGAGGAGGACCAAACCATTACATTGAGCCAAAAGGAAGGACAAAAGTTAATTCAAAAGGAGTGAATCCAACTAGAAAAAGACCCAACAAACTAACTAGATGAAAGAACCAGTGGAAACAAAGAAGTACAAGCAAACCTTGAAGACAACAAAAACCCAAAGACTAGAAGACGATATGAAATGGGACTTAACCTCCTTCCATTCTTGATTCAACTCCTTTAGAATGTTAAAAAAAGAACCTTTTTTCGGGTTGCCACATGTTGAGATTGATGTAGCAGGTCCTTCTAACTTCATAACAGTTGCCATCTCTTTGCTCTTCCTTTTGGTGTGTCTATGCTTATGTTCATCTACAGAATTTGAAGAGAGTCCAAAGTATTATCCATCATTGCCTTACTCAAAACAACTATCTCTTTCAGCTTCCTGTTAAGATCCTCTTGATTATTTTTCACATTTGCAATGCCATACAATTTAATTTATTTCTTGGTTCTTTCCTTTAAATTTTATAAGTTTTATACTTGTTCAAATGTATCGTATGTACAAACCAAGGGTACAAGATATTTCATCTTGGGTTGTAGATGCTTAGGAAGTGCCATCAATGAGGCATTTCAAAAAAAAATTATGCCATCAATCTAGTTATAATTCACACTCAAAATATGCAATAAAATAAAAATTAAGAACATCACCTAAGATACAAGGAAAATAATCTATCATAAGCACCCACTATATTGGAACGACATAGTGGGAATAAAAATATCAATAAATAATTTGATGAAATGAAGCCTAATTGCCTAGAAAATGATGTGTCTACCTCATAAGATGGTTATTTCATATTTAGATATAATAACCTATTAATGTAAAAATAAATTGGTCTACACTCAGAATAGTGAGATGACCCTAATTCAATATGCAAACTGTTTCAAGTGTCATTGTTGTTGCACTGAAATATTGACCTATTAATGCATGATACAACCACTAGACTTATAGAATTCATAGGAGGTAGTTAGTCCCTAGGCACAAATTTTGAGGGGAGCGATGACCATTTTGCCAATAATCTCCCCCTCAGCGTTACCTAAGGGGATTCAAACCTATGACCAAGCTCTAATACCACATGTCACTAGTGTGGTTTTTGTTAAATTAAAAGATCAACCTATTAATGCTCGATACAACCACTAGTCTTATAGAGTCTACAGGAGGCATTTAGTCCCTTGCCACAAATTGCGAGGGCAGCGTTGACTATTTTTCCAACACAAACAACATAAATATAACATGATTTCAAGATATGTATTCAAGAGTATGTACAAAAAGGAAAATATAATATATAGAATTTGAATAACTGCATGTTTAAATTGTAAATGTCTTAAAGGAGATCAATAAGATATAATAGTTACTCAACAACCCAAGGAAAGATATGTAGTAAACATAACTTAATGGGGAAGATGTGGCACCTTTCTATTGTTAAGCAAGGAGTTGAATGAGGTGGAGGTGAAAAATAGTCTCATTAGTCAAGGGAGATGACATGTGTTCTTTTTCCTAATTTTCTCGATTGAATAATATTAATTACCTAGGTAAAACTAATATAAGGTGCGCTAAAGTGTTATACCAACATATATTTTAATGTTATCAACAAAAAATAATGTTACCCTCTACACCCAATTGTCGACCATATCACTCAAATGACTTATTTTATTCCAAAATAATAAATATTATCCAAAGAGTTTGTTTTTATACAAAATATGGATGATCCCAATTATTTTTCTTCTTCTAGTATTGTTTTAATTTATATCTCTTATAAAAGCACCTGGAATCTCTCTTAGATTAGTAACATTATTCAAGATGTGAAGCATGTGCTAAACTTTGCTAAATATAGATTAAAAAAATGACACTATTAATTAAAAATGTAGGATAGCTAAAAGTTATAATTATGAAAAAGACCTAGCTTAATTTATTTGATCACAGTTCAAGCCAACCATAATTTAATTTGAGAACATGGAATAATTTTGAATAGTGGACAATTGTTATATAGTAAAAACTTTACCATCAATCTAGATATTTTTTATCCTTCCATTCTCACTTCTTGTTATTAATTGAAACTTTTTTAGTTGTAACAATAAAATTAAGCTACATGAAAGGAAGATCCTTCTTAAACTCCTTGTTTATTCTTTTGACTATGTAGTAAATGGATATATGAAAGACATAAGTATATAAGTTCCTTCCAACATTGCTTCTTCCATTTAAATATATCTCCACTAAATTAAGAACCTTTTGGTACTTCTATTTTATAACTTCCTCTCTATTACATCCATCACCACTTCAAGAATTAGACTTAGATTTTAATCTTCATCTTGATTAGAGAAAACTCATCCAAGGATTATATATATATTTTATAATATTTTGAGGAAAAAAATTATGTTTCTTTCTTGCCTCTAATATTTTTAAGTCATGGAACAATTCTAACCTTCTTATAAATTAGATATTTGTTTCCAATTTAATACAACGATTATTGTTTAAATGATTACAATCTCATAAAAACTATGGGTATGATCTTAATTATTCTCTTGACATTATGGTGATTTACATACCTCTTATAATCATTTTTAATCTATTGCAAATTCTTTTTGAGTGACTTCAAAATGTAATATCTTTGTTTCAAAAAACCCTCCTATTTTCTAAAATAAGAATAATGAAGCTTTTCTCGTTACTTTTTCGTGTGATATCAAATGCATTTCTAACAAAGGATATTATTCTTTGAGAACCAAAATTCATGTTTACCTTTAGATGAATACAGTGTTTGTAAAAATAAACCCGATCTATCATTTTTAATAAGATCACATCTAGAAAATGAAATAAAATCACGTGCTGGACATAACTTGAATAAAAATAATTGAAAATGCAATCTTTTTTTAAGAAGTGTATAGAATCAAGTCTAGAATAATAATATGTAATTTTTTAAAAAATTTGGTCAAGTAGATAAAAAATTATTAAGAGAATGGGAGGCATATGTCTCTGAGAACTATGGAGAAACTAGTAAAGAAAATTAAACTTTAATATGCTAATGTTGTCCAAAAATTGAAAAACTTGTATAGTTAGAAAACTCAAAAAACTTGTGAAATTAAGGTGATAATTTTACATATACCCACTTAATGATGTGCAAACCTAATGATGAGGAAGTTGAGAAAACTATTCTGAAGAACAAAATACATGAAAAGGGAGGGAAATGGAGGCAAATGAAGCTCCTAAGCCCAATTAGGCCATTTAGATCTAATGTAACACAATTGTGTTAGTGGTGTTTTGTTATTTTTTGGGTTGGTGGTCAACTTTTTTACACACCAAATTATAATAAGATTAGTTATTCCAAGAGCATCCAAACCAAAACATAGGTCATACATTAAATACAATATTGGAGAATAGATAAACATTAAATATATAGATCACATATAACATATACACATCTAGATAAGAGATAAACATTAAATATAATACCTAGAAAAAAGATATGAAGCATGATCCACTCCAGGAGAGAGATGGTCCATGAACATGTTACACATATCTTGATACCAGATACATAATTCCTAAACCAACTTTCATGGTCAACTCAAACATGTAGTATCAAATTATCCAAAGAACCATATAACTTACAAACTGCATCTGGTCCTCCACATGCTATTGTGAGATGCAAAATCTGTGTAAAAAGCCATATCACTAGTCCGCTCTCCATGTCAGAATTAATCACAAAACATTTTTGAACTAGAATAGAAACTTATCATCATTGCATCACTTGGAAACCCTGTTTTAGGATCATCATGAACTAGTTTTGGATCACCAAGAACCACCACAACCAAGAACAATACTGTAATATAATTAAATTACATTTGTGCATCTTCAACCTTTATTTTAAGAGTGCAAACCCTCCAGAAAAAAAACAACTCAATAACTGTCATCTTCAATTGTATGTATCTATCACTGAGCCACTATCATCTAAACACTTAACCTCTAGCCTTAAGAATATAACATTAAAGGGACTAAAAAAAATCATTCTCACATCATCTCTAGGATACATATATGTCTCTTCCTATTTTGTAGCATTGTCAATACATACCTTTCTTCCAGCACACAAGCTTACATCTTTTGTACAAGCTTCCTTGAATTCATTCTTTTGGACTTATCTTGACTACTAGATATACCAAACATATCTCCAAAAAATACTTGTAGACCACAATATTTTATAAAACACATCTGGACCATAATTTTGACATCAATGACAACTAAATATCATCAACAAATCTATATTTCCAACAAATCATTTTCCTTAGGTGATGGTTCGATACTCATCATTGTCAATCATTAGTAATACCAACTTAAGCATGTGAAAAATGGTAATATCACAAATTATACATATAATTATTGTCTTGATTGTAGATCACATATATAGAAAGGACGAGCTTATAAATATCATAGGTTAAAAATCTATCTAGCTCATACACATCATAGTTACATAATTGGATAAGCTATAGCATATATCGCATACATAGAAAGTAGCTTGAACATACATCATAAAGACAACATTAACTAGTGCATACATAAATAAAAAATTAGTAGTGACGAGCTCATACAAGTATCACAAGTAAAATAGTGACTAGATTGTATATAATGACTAACTATAACATATTCATAGTGCGTCGCAAAGAGAAAAATAATGTTAATACATTACAAACTAAACTATGGATACAATTCATATCCTTGGCCTTTTACACTAGTATATAATTTGGAAGAAGATTTCATGTATTCTATTCTACACCCTTTGTTTGTCCTAAACTTAACGAGGTTAAGTATACCATCATAAAATTTTAATAATAGGATTCAATACATCTCATACTACACCTTGAACAAAAGCCCAATCCCCAAGATTTTCACAAGTAGCGAACCAACCCACCCTCGTGGATTTTGATTTAAATCACCTATAGGCCACTTGCAACAACTATGTCTAGCCATAAACAATCTTATTTTTGCATAAACCACTCGGTAATCTTAGTGATATTGTTTACTATATTCTTCACAATCTTGGGTAACATATAAAAGATCAGCTACAACTATTCTATTTACTACCAATGAACTCTCTTGATACAATTTCTCCCAATAATCGTTACAATATCGAATCCTACATAGCCCCTAAAAATTATTCACCTCCATGTACCAAATGAATGTTGGGTAATCTAAAATATACAATATTATCTCTAGGCATTTTCTATTGGTATAGTTCAATGAAAAACTAATAAATATTACTGTATTATATACAAGTTATCCCTTGATATCTTTACATTTGTGAACAAGGTGAATGTTAACTAATCTTTTCCACTACCCTAAACATTATTCATTGGAACGACCTAATAACTATTTGTCACTGCATAAATATCCCAACAGTTCACGCTGGTGGGAATCATACATAATAATATTTACAGTTCTAAATGAATAAATACGTAAAATACAATTAACTTATATATGAGTCCATTTTCTACAGCTCTTGCGCGCATTGCATTCCACAAGACGACATCACTTTCAGGATAATATTTAGGATTTACATACTTAGGGTTATACATTTCTACAGTTTTGTGTTTTTGATTTAACAATTGTAAGGTTTAGAATTTTAAGGTTTCGTGTTTAAGTTATAGAGTGTTATTTGGTTTTATGGTTTTATATTATTATATAATTATTTTAGAGTTTTTTTATTATATGATGCTTAGAGGTTTCAAGTCATAAAAATTATACATTTAAAATAAAATAACAGTTTAATCTAACAACAAACAAAACTCAATTTACTCTATAAATTTTAAATTATTTTAAACCCTAATTTCTATTCTTTTCACTATTTTTTGCTAAAATAATTAACAAAAATAAACTATACCAAATATAGGAGTGTAAGACATACCTGAAAGACAAAAAGAAATGGTGATGGGAGGTGGTGCGAACTAATCTGAACACATGCATTCGAATCCTTCCTCTTCTTTCCATGACTATAGCTTTGGGACTAGAAATACTCTATGACTATGAAAATAATCTAGGCTTTGGTTGGCGAAAACTTCCCTCCAATTAGAAATCAACTTCTTGCATTTACCCAATAGTCTTAATTAGGTACACATTGCTCAACTTGAAGATAAATTTTTGCCCATATTTTGTAGATCAATTGCTGAAGAGAATATGATTACGACATTTTCATAAGGCAGAAGGTCTCCTGTGATAATGATCGCATGTAACTCTGAACGGGGTTTGATGTGATGACTCTCTCTTTAGCCTCTGCAGGCATCGCATAGAGTTTGTTTATAACACTTTCTACATTCTGGAGAAGATCTGTTGGGATTCTTGTGTTTACCATGCGGAAGAATCTTAATTCCTTGAAGGCCTCTCTCACTATACCTCTGGAGTAGTAAAGGTAAAGGAGAATAAAACAAATGATAATGGTAGTAAACTGTCAAGTGGTTTGGAGTTTGGTGCCACAATCTGGCCATCTCTTCCTGCAAGATCTCTTCTCAGGATTTGGCAGAGAAGGTTGATTATTCTCGTGAGGACGCGTATTGTACTCCCTGTCCATTAACAAGGACACATTGCACCTGTTACCAGCTAGACAGAGGCACATATGCCCAACAAACGACCAATTTCTATGTCAATTTGCAACAGAAACGCAACCAAAACAACCTCTTTCTTTTTGAATCAATAAATACTAGTCTAATCTATCATGAACAAGGCATGCGATGTACTTGACTACAAGTGTGGTTGTGATTTTTCTTTCTTCACATCTGCTCATTACATTGGGCGCCCTGTACTTATTTTCTTTAACGTGTTGTGAGGAGATCATGATCAAAACACTCTCTTTATGATGCAGGTACGTTTTCTGGGAAGGGGCTATTAAATTAGTTTTAAACCTTCCATTTGTTCTCAATCCACCATATTGACATTGCCTTCTTTCACCCCCACTCTCTTGCCTACCGTTTTGCTCGTTCTTTTCCCCAATTCCTAATTTCTCACAGAGCTGCATCCATTTTTGGGTTCTAACTACATGTTTTCTTTACCAAAAAAAACTATCTTACAAATTAATTCATCACAATCTTGCTAACTCTCCATTTTAATTTCTAGAGTACGATTGGCTAGAGTGAAGGATTCAAAGTTAGAAAGCATTAGTTCAAGGGTTTGATTCTCTTCTTACCCACTCCAACTTTTAGACTAAGGGGAAATTAATTACTATATATAATTTATCTTTGAATAAATATAGTTAATCAATGTTTCGTAACTAGTTATCTAATAAGGTGAATATTTAAGCGAACATTATATCAACATAGAGTTAAAATGACATGTCTTGTTAAAAGGAAAAATAGACCATAGATCAATTATGAAGATCTGTTTATTCATAAATACAATAAGGGTTCAGATAATTATTGTATTTATGAACAAACAGATCTTCTGAATTTAGCTGTGGAGATTTTTTTGTTTGTTTTAATGTTCATCTATCCACCAAACAAGAAAAACATCAGTACCGTAGTTGTGGAGCTACATTACGTTCCTTTGAGTGTATAAATAATAGTGATAAACTGAAAATTCCATTAACATCCATGGATTTTAACTGTTTTTGAACAGGTTCTAAGCTGCGGAAGTGGTTGTTGCGCTTGAATATCTTCACAGGAAGGGGATCGTGTACAGAGATCTGAAGCCACAAAACATACTGGTCCAAGATAGCGGCCACATAATGCTTACTGATTTCGATCTTTCCCTCCGCCTCTCTTCCGTTAAGCACAACGAAGCTCAGAAGTTTCTTTTTAAGGATTCCGACGAGCGTAGCTCCCAAGGGTCGCATTAATTTGTGGCAACGAAAGATTCTATGGAGCACTCGACACGCTTTTCCGGTAGACTGATGGTCGCTCAAGGGGCTTTTCAGAACACAGCCACTCGACCACGACTGTCGCGAATCCCAGGAGCGGTTGTCTGTTGGGGTAAAACCTTCCATGCAGCTGCAGAACTGAAGATTGTTGGAGTTGCAGCGTCCGTAAGCGCCGCACATACCAGATATAGAACATTAATCCCTTGGTTGAGACCAGAACGTGTTCCATTTACCGTCATCAAGCAGCGAAAATTGCTAAAGTGATCCAGACTTAACTAGGACGAAATTGGAGAGGCCATTCTTAATAATCTGAGTTTTATAGGTGGCATATAAACCAGACTTAGTATCTTCAACGCTGATATTGTAGAAGCTCCCCGATATCGTCATTTCTGGAACTTGACTGAAATCGTTGCCCAATACTGTACACTATTGTTCCATGTTAGAACGAATTGTTTGGCCCCAGATGGATCCACATGAAAGGAGAAAAGCCCGGGAGCAGGATCGAATGAGTTTTTCCAACAGACTATCTTTTGCTGTCCGCCAAACCTCATCCCTGGCAACCAGGTGTCAACAGGATTGTCGAAACTGCGACAGCACGGACGGATTCTTGGAGCCGGGCCTCACCTTGCCTGATGCTGATTCGGCTTCCTCAAACCCTTTAACCACAAGGAAAGATTGCCAGAAAGCCTTCGTCCTCAACTGCTCCTGCACACCGTTTACTTTCAAATCGCCTTCTGGGCCGTGTCAAATCTGGGCAGGGGATTTGTTAAACATGAATAAAAGTGATAAACCCAAAAGCAATTCAATTTTTTTCATTCGAGTAGCTGCCTCTACGCTTTCAAATTTTAATCCAACATACTCCTCCAAACGCATGACCAAAAGTATTCTGCTAGGTGTTTTTGGGCCTCTCACCGTTGCTTTGGGTATCTTTTCACTTTTAATGTGGCGGAGGCTTCGGCAGAGGCTTGCAGATTCCTCGAATTCTTTCCTTAGAATGTTTAGTTACATGGAGTTGAAGATCGCATCTAGGAATTTTAGGTCTAAGCTGGGGAGCGGAGGATTCGGCACGGTGTACAAAGGACGTCTAATAGACGGTACACCTGTGGCCATAAAGAAGATGGAGGGTTCAAGACAAAATGAGAAGCAATTCCGAGCAGAAATCAGTTCTCTTGGAAACATACAACATTCCAATCTGGTAAGGCTTCGAGGGTTTTGTGCGCAAGGATCGAGAAGGTTTCTGATTCATGATAACATGCCCAACGGTTATTTAACTCCTTACTCTTCACTACAAGTAATGCCAAAACTAAACAAAAGCTACTCAACTAGGAGAAACGATTTGAGATCGCATTAGGCACTGCAAGAGGATTACTTGATCTCCACGAAGAATGTAGAAATCGCATCATTCACTGTGATGTTAAGCCAGAAAATATTCTGCTGGATGGTAATTTGTCACCCAAGTTGGCCGATTTTGGGTTGGCAAAGCTTGTGGGTAGAGATTTCAGTCGAGTCCTAACCACAACAAGAGGATATTTAGCTCCAGAGTGGATCTCCGGTCTTCCTATCACTCCCAAGGTTGATGTATACAGTTTTGGTATGACACTATTGGAAATCATTTCTGGGCGAAGGAATCTTGATTTAAATGTGCAAGATTCTAATCAGTATTACTTTCCAGCGTGGGTTGCAACTCAAATTTACAACGGCACTACAGTTAATATTGTAGAGGGTATTGCAGAGGAGAGAGATATTGAAGAGGTGAGAAGAACAAGTATTGTAGGGTTGTTATGCATTGGCAATGAGGACGAGATGAGGCCGAGTATGCAACAAGTGGTGCTCATGCTGGAAGGGAAGACGCGGCTTCAAATTCCGCAGAATCAATGTTTTGCACTCATCGATAAGCAAGAAATCCGGAGCGACACTGATAGCGGAAGCGATAGCTGATGTCATTTGATATAATCGTGTAAGTGGACCATATTCTAGAGGCAGGTTATTTAAGCTTAAATGTTAGTTAACATGTAAATGTAAATCTAACTATAATTAATATGTATGCTTTGGTAATGGGTCATATTATTGCATAGGCAACATTCTTAAGCAAATACTCTTATTACAATTAAGACTTTAAATGTAATAAGCAAACATTTCTCAAATTCCTTTTATTTAAGGTATAGGTCAATTCATTTTTGGGCATTTTTAGGAAAAATATCTAACTAACAAGGAATTCAATATGCCACAGTTTTGATAGACTCTATCTTACTCTAGACTACAAGACCTTGCCAAAGATTTATCTTTGAAAGAATTTTTTAAGTTTTGGTTAATCTCACTTTGTCTTATGTAGAAAATATCATAAATCAATTATCTTTTTGTGAAAATATTGAAATATTAATTTTTCATCAATAAAAATTGTACAGATATAAAGAACACATTTGTAGATGTTCCAAATATTTTTCAAAATAAACAAATAATTTACAATAGTTTAATGCAATTTTTTGAAAAATCAACAAGAAAATTTCTATGAAGCATGGTTTGGTAACAAATGACATATCTAGCATATGTCACATGAAGTGTGCAAAGTGTTGTCAAATCTTTTAAAGATCTATTATAGGTTTAAAAAATATATAACATAGAAATGATAATTTAATTTATTTTTTAATCATAAGAAAATTGGTCTAAGCAATGTTTTTAATTTGCAAATTTGATGAATAATAAGCTACATAAATTTGAGGACAAACTTACAAATTGATGTATATACTGTCTTTACATGGTAATTAGAAAGTAGTGTTTACAAAGTAGAACTAAGTTTAGGCATGACATTTTACTATGATATCTTTTGATATAAGTAATTTGTATATTGTAATAAAATGGTTGATCCCTAACATGTTGAAATTCTATTTTAGAAAAGTGACAAGTCATTGCGAGCATAATAGGGAAAAAGTACTAGTTATTCCATCAAGTTGTGAGTTTATTTGTTTGTTTGTATGGTTGAATACTCTTTTGTTGGACCCTTTAACTATGATTATATCTGATGGTACTACCACATAGTTGATCTATACATGGCTATTATAGAATAATTTAGATAAGGAGGGAAGATATCTAAGAAGTGCATTATCAATAATTTTCTAAAGATGGTGTAATATAAATCTATTATATTATTTTTTGTAGTTCCACTCCCACTCCTTAACAATCTTGTGATCTTACTGAGGAGTCAACACTATTGAAAAATACTTTTATATGGTAGAAACAAAGATAAGTGATGAATTTAAGGCATTGATTAGGCTAATGAAGAATCAAATCAACTAGTCATTGGTGATAATGATGTTATAAGGGTCGAATATGATTATCAAGAACAAATCAAGACATAACATGGGTATCCTGACAATCCCATTTGTATATTAACAAGAGCTATAGTGTACCATAGTTCCTGCCTAAGTGAAGGTATGGTAGGTTGAAAATTGTTAAAAATCTTATAATCAAGGAAATTATTCTTTTTCAGGCATTCTATCAAATAGTTTAGGTTACTTTTCCATGCTTCCAAATTCTTTATATCCTGAAATGAGGAAAAATTGTGAAACAATTAACATGCCTTGCAAATGCATATACATTTTATATACATTTATAGCAAGGTTGTTGGAGCTATAGCATGTTACAAAAATCCTACAAATGGTGGATGTCTATCTCATATTTTTACACTCTCATTTTGGCACAAGTTGGGAGGCCAAAGTCTACACAATCAATATTTATACATTTCCACTATATTTGGCTAGATGTTTCTAAATCCTCCTCAACAAACTCATTTTGTGCATATTCTAGAATTATAGCATTCCATGATCTTAATCATCATGTAGAATAAAAATAAATATAGTTTTTAGTAATTGTAGGCTACAAAGTTTGACAAAAGCTCACAAAAACAATCTTGTTGACCTTATGAAGTTGATTAACCAACCACTAGCTTCTAAAGAAATTGTACTTATGTCTTGAATCTCTACGAAGCTAAATTGAATACCTAAACATATTATCCAAAATAATTTAATTATCTAAAGAATAATTTTAAAATATTTATATAACAAGTAATTAAGACTTCAGGTAACTATAAATCCACTATCATAACTCTAGGGGAACTAAAGGATTAATGGTCTAGGATCAGGAGGTTGAAAGCTCACGTAAATGAGAACTGGGGAAAATTTAATTGTCGATCCATGAATGATCTCTAGGGTGTCTTGTTAGTCATGTGTGAATTGCACTAGGGAAATATTAGGCTTAATTTTGAATTGGTAATGTTTGGTGAAACTAGACATAAGGTCAACAAATAAGGCCATGCATATTTGGGATTTATATATTGAACCATACAACATAATTATCTATTAATTTAATAGGGAAATTGTATCAGATTAGAAAGGCCAACATTATCAATCATGATATCAAAACCAAAAATCTAAGGAAAACATTTACATGAAAATAAAATTTCAAAATAAGGTGATCCTTTATTAATAAAAATTGGAGAAGGTTTAAGACATTTCTTACATAGTAAAATACTAGTGCACTTATGATGACATTGTCCAAAAAACTTACATAAACTTACATATAGAATAAGATACTAGATCATGCAATGGATTCATCTATTTGAAGTCTGATTAAAAAATGTAAAATGAAATTGCAAAGATAATTCAATACATAAAATAACTATTATCATGTGACAAAGCCAACCCTTCATGCTTTGAACAGCGACAGCCAACTCTTCATGATTTATGTTCAACAAGCCTCAGATCCTCTCAATGTTGGTTGGTCCCTCAACTGCCTTTCATTGTTTCTTGGTTCTGACCGAGAATGTAGCTTCCATCTTGACCACTGCAGAATAGACAAAAATGGAAAAGAAGAGAGATGCATTCGAAGGAGGTCACGGGTGGTTTTAAACTACAGGCAGGCTGGAGTAAGGGAGAAGTTTGTGGTCCTTTCAACTGACAATAGCCCAAATCAAGAATCTTTTATTAAACAGAGTGTCGACTTTTTGGATCCATCACATGAAGACTCTATGTTGGCCAGGAGGCACTAACAAGTTCCTAAAACTATCCTCCCTGAGCTAAAAATAGTTCTTGATGGGGAATTAACCTTGCCAAAATTAGAAAAGTAGTTTGAGAACTTTCAATATAGCCTTTCATTAGAGGAAGTCATCCACTTGCAACAGACGCATCAAACATTACATCCTGCAACATGCATCATTACATCCATTCACCAGTAGCCATAGTCCATTTGTAGCAGTCGCATCGACCATTACAACTTACAAAAAGAGTGATGCGGCACCTGCATAATAGTACAAATCTAAAAACATGGGCATCAACCCGCAGAATAAAACATAGCTTAGTTGCAAAAAATCTCTTTTGGGAAAATTTCAAAATAGGGCTCATTACTCATCATAGGACTTATAGCCCATTTGGAGACTATATCGGCCTCCTAATTTCCTTCTCTGAGGACATGGGTGATTTTGAAGTCTGGGAATGAGCATAAAAGATGGGAGATCTCTTCAATCATATTCTTCAAATGCCATGCATTAGCTGCCCCATTTTTAATCGCATTTATTATAATTTGTGAATCACCTTCTAGGTGTATATTCTGAAGGTTCAGCTTTTTAGCCAATTGTAATGCTAGTAGTGTTGCTCTAGCTTCGGCCTCATTGTTGGTTCCATTATTGAGCCTTTGGGAAGCTAGAGCTAGAATATCCCCATTGTTATCTTTGACAGCAACACCAGCCCCTGAGGGTCCCGGATTGCCTTTAGAGGCACCATCAAAATTAATTTTTACCCATCCTGGACTCAGTTTATCCCACTTCAACTCTGATCTTCTTTTAATCTGAACATGCACATCTTTAATATTACCACTCCTTAGTTTCAAGATTGGCCAATTACAGTGAAGTTGTCTGTCAGCCTTGGTGTAAAGCAAACTACCCATGGAGGTAGTAAGGGTAGCTTGCATAGTCTCTTCAATAGCACTTAAGATACTCGCTTTGATACTAGATAGGGATCTTTCCTTATCTTGAAAGATGCATCTATTATGTTCTTTCCAAATCTCCCAAATGATGATGGAGGGGCATGCATTCCATAACCCAGATAAGGTTGTGTGCTTTTGAGGGATCGGCCAGCTTTGAAACACTTCTTTGATGCCCTACTAAAAGGGTCCAGTCAACCCCAATTTTTCTTTAATCGTATCCCAACATACAGCTGAAAAAGGACACTAAACAAGTAGGTGATTAGCATCTTTCTGAGCTAATTTGATATAACACACACCGAGTTGGGCCTTGGAGGCCAAAATGTTTCCTTCTTTCTGCTATTAAAATCCTTCTTTGACTGTTATCCATGCAAAAGTTCTTTCCTTTGGTAAGCAATGTCTGTCCCTTAATAGATTTGTGTTCCAAGGTAATAAATCCTCCTTAGCCTCTTGGGATAGGAACCCAAGCTTTACCGAATAAGCCCCACTCTTGGCTTTACACGAAATAATCTTATTTGAATTCCCAATTCTAGTGAACCTCCTCTTTTTTAAAAAGATCTTCCATGAGGTCTCTTTGCGGGGCAGAGAGGATAAGACCATCCAAAGGTTTCCATTGCCACATGGGTCCAAGAGGGGACTCCCTGCATTCTAGGTAATCCGCCAACTTAGAGCCCCAATTGTTAGTGAAGAGATTTCTCAAATCATCAAATCTTCTATCCTCCTTTAAAATTGGGTGATTGTTCCAAGAATCATCCCAGAACAAGGCTTTGTTTCCATTGCCAACATGCCATGAGACATGTCTAGTGATGATAGATCTGCAATCTAGAGGATAATTCCAGATTGCAGAGCCTTTAGGGGGGTTAAAAATGGTGAGGATTCTCTCATCTTTTAGAGAGTGTTAGGTATTTGGATCAGAGTATTTTGACCCATAAACTATCCGATTGGCAGCACATTTGCCAAACTAGTTTGGCCCCCAATGCCGAGTTCATCTTCCTCCAATCCTTTAGTCTAGTTCCCCCATTCTGCTTTCACTTACAAATCTTATCCCAAGCAATGAGGGGCCATTTATCTCCTTCTTCAGCCCCATTCCAAAAGAACTTCCTATCATTCTTTTGGATATGGCATCTAAAACTTTGTGAGGGATCTTGAAGAAAATCATAGAGTAGATAGGAATGGTTGACACCACTACTTGGAGTAAAAGATTTCTACCTGCCGATGTGAGCCATCTACTCTTCCAACCCTCCATATGATTGAAGTAGGAATCCATAAGAGTTTTCCACAAGTGCGGTTTGGAGGCACCACCAAATAAAGGCACTCCTATATATTTGCTCGGAAGCTTACCTATCTTGATTTGCATGATTTCACTAATTTGTTTTTGCAGATTGTTGGCCATATGGAAGAAGAAGATCTATGATTTATGCCAGTTGACACTCTGACCAGTGGCCCTACTGTAATGGTCTAAGGTGGACTTTATGACACAAGCTTCAGGAAGTGAAGCAACTCCAAGAAAGAGGTTATCATCCACAAATTACAGATGTGTGGAGGAGGGAATACCTGCTGCAATATTAATCCCTTGCCAACTGCCATCCAATTTTTTGTTGATGATAAGTCTTCCCAAGACTTCAGCCATAATTATGAATAAAAAGGGGGCTATGGGTTCACCCTGTCGGATACCTTTCGAGGTTTCAAAGAAACCTTGAGGGCTGCCATTCACAAGAATAGAAAATCTGGGGGTGTTGATGCAGTTGGAAATCCATTTCACCCAGCCTTTTGCAAATCCAAATTTTGTAAGTATCCTGAGAAGAAAGTCCCGATTTACATGGTCATAGGATTTCTTGATATCCAGTTTGATCAAAATTCTATTGACTTTTGCAGCTTTAATTGTATGCACAACTTCATGTGCAATAATGATGCCCTCAAAGATTGATCTATTGGGAGCAAATCCGCTCTATTTTTTCAGAAACAATATACTCAAGAAAGGGCTTGAGCCTATTTGTAGCCACTTTGACTATTACTTTATAAATAATGTTACATAAAGTAATGAGCCGAAAGTCAGAAAAGGAATTAGTTACAGATTGCTCGGGGATCAATGCAATGAAAGTGTTATTGAAATCCTTCAAAATAAACCCTTCAGCTCTAGATTCTTCAACAATTTGCCATAAGAGTTCTCCTAAAATGTCCCAAGTTTTTTGAAAAAAGAGTGCTGGAAAGCCATCCAGACCTGGGGCTTTGTCTCCGCTCATGTCAAATAAAGCTTTCCTTACTTCTTCTAAAGAGACAGGGCTCATAAGCTTTTCATTCTAAGCTGCTGTGATAGTGTTCGGGATGAGGTTGAACATTTCCTCATCATCTTGCCTTGGGAGCTGACTTTGATTGAAAGTTTCATGGAAGAAGTTAACTGCTTCCTGATTGATAATCTTTGGATTCGAGCTGGTGATCCCCTGCTTAGTATTGATATTGTAGATTTTGTTACAGACTCTTATGGTCTTGACAGATTTATGGAAGAACTTACTATTACGATCCCATTCTTTTAGCCAGGTCTCAGGAGATTTTTGTTTCCATTGAATTTCTTTTTTGGCCAGCACTTCTTTATATAGTCTTAGAAGGGATTGTTCCTCTGAATATGAGTTTTCATCCATACCCTCATCTATGATCTTATCATTAAGAGATTTCAGGCTTTGTTCTAGTTGCAAATTTTCAACAAAAATATCTTTGAATACTTCTCTGTTCCAAATTTTAAGCTGGTCTTTAATATATGGGAGCTTTTTAAAGAAGATGAAGGACTTGTTTCCTTCTTGTTTTGGAGCATTATTCCACCAATATTCCATATTGGTGTGAAATTCAGCCGCCCTTAGCCACATGGCTTCAAATCTGAATGGGGCACAGTCAGGAGGAACATCTTCTTGTATATTACAAAGAATCAGATAGTGATCCGAGCCAGCAATTGGTAGGATATCTACTGTGCATAACTATTCCTTGTCTTCCTAGTTACCCATGAGAAAAAATATGTCTAACTTCTCTGCTATATTTGTGAACCCTTTTCTCCTTTTGGTCCAAGTGAAATTACCAGATCTGAAATGCAATTCTGTTAACCCATTATTTAAAACAAATTCAGCAAAGTCATTCTGACTTTTGCTTAGTTATCCTTTGCCACCTTTCTTATCTGAAGGGCTGAGTATGGGGTTGTATTCCCCTCCTAAGATAAAATGGTCATCTTTTTTGTCCATGAGGAGATTGGATAAGTCATTCCATAAAGATTTATTTTCATTAGGGTTATTAGGTCCATAAACATTGAATAAATAAAAGTGAGAAAGCAATTTCTTAGAAGATGCCTCAATCCATTTCCAATTTGAAGACTGATTTAGTAGGACTACCTCGACCGCCCTGTCATCCCAAAGAATACCGAGGCCTCTAGAAGCACCATTTGCCTTTGAGAACACACTTTTCCATCTGCAAAATTTATTTTGGAAGAACTTAATGACATCACACTTGAGTTTCGTTTCATGGAGTAAAATGATATCCGCCCTCACTTGATCAAGACCTCGTTTGAGAAAGCAAGATTTTTTAGGGGCATTGCAGCCCCTGACATTCCATGAGAGGAGTCTCATTGCTTTTGGGAAAAGGTGAACCTTTTCCCTAACCTCAACAGTATTGTTTGGTCTGCTGCACACCCGGCTTGCTCCAACATTCCTTTGGTGGATTTCCTTCCCCTTCTCTTCTGTTCTCCTAGTTTGGGGTTTTTGATCAAAGAAAGAGAAAGATTTAATCCCCTTTGTTCCAGAACATTGGCTGTTTCCTCCACTCCCAAAAAATCACCCTCTCCCTCATCACTAAAGTAGCTAACATTAGAAGCAGTATCAAGAAGGTTGTCTCCACTATCCTTGGCATCATTTAAAGAAGTTTCCAAATTGCAAATGGGGGAGATTTGCCCTTCAAGATTATTATCTACATCCTGAATATGAACAATATGAGGAGATTTATCCTATGCATCCTGTAGTTGATTAAGAGAAACTAGGATAGGGTGAAAGAAGCTAATGTGTACCTGAGAAGATGGCTTAGGAATAGGTCTAGAAACAAACAAAGAGGGAGAGGATTTTTTATAGCTCCCAGTCAAACCAAGATCAGGTTTAGCCAGAGGGTTAAACTTGAGCGCATCACTGTTAAGAGTTGAAGGTAGAGAGGAGGGCAGATAGCATCGTGCCTCATCTCTAGATTTGATTGGAGACATTTCAATATCCCTGCATGTAGGTAGAGGGTGGCTCCCCATACATCCTTTCAAGAGGTCATCACCTTTTGCATGAGAGTCTGACTGGTCAGGAAAATCAGGTTTGCTACCTCGGTCCCCTATCTTGTCCCGCAAGTGGTTAGGTGACTGTGACATGATGTCCATAGAGTTGTGCACAATGAGAGACTATGTTTTAACCCATTCATCAGACTAAACAGAGCCAGTTAGGAGAGGAGGGAGGAGGGGAGACTGAGGGGTTGATTTCACCACTTGGGTGGAATTTTGACTGTCCGAAGCCATAAGAAGAGAGGCCGAAGGGGAGTCAAATATAATTCTATGAGTCATCTTAGGAGGACCATGACTGTCTAAAGAAGAAAAGGATCTGGACTCCGTTGTTCTCGTAAAAATCATGTCCTCTTCAAAAAGGATCGACCATTGAGGTTGAGTAGTCCGGCATGCTTCACACTCCTTTATCCAATAAATGCAATAATTCATTTCAAGACCCTTGCCTTTACCTTGACCTTTAGTGGCTTTGGTTAATAAGTTTGCCATTTCAGCTTCTACTTGTAGTCTCCATTCACCATGAGCTGACCCTAACACCACCATATCTGGGATTTGGTAACATTTCTGCATCTTAACTAAGATCTTAGTGTAATTGTAAAAATCATTTCTATCGACCACCTCTTTAGCTTTCAGAAAAAGACCAATGCTATTCCCTATTATTTTAAGGGTTTCCTCATTTTTGTATTCCCATGGGAGGTTGATGAGTTTTATCTAGACAACAATATTTTCCACTTCCTCTTTATTAGGATTAAAGTTTGGCTTCCAGTCACAGACGTAGAAGCCAAGACCATCCAAAGAGAAAGGGCCTCCTTCTATTATCCAGTCCTTGTCTGCCTTCGAGGGGAAAACCACCAAGAGGAAGTCATTCCTAAGGGTTTTGAATTCAAATTTTTTCCCCCGGTTGGATTCTATCCATGATTGGATCTTACTAAGAGATGGCCATGAGAAAAAAGGAAGTTTCCTTTAGATTAATCACAGACTCTGACCATTGAAGATTGTTTATAACAATAGATGAAAATCTAATAAGGAAGGTTTCATCTACCTTTGAAGCTGAATTCTTCATTTGGACATAGGTTTTACCTACTGGTTTGGATGATCCTAGCTCTTTCGGCCGCTAGAACTTAGATTCTATCTATTTGAGGTTGAAATGATTAGGAAGCATCAGGGACACATTCCTATTCCAATAAGGAGGGTGTATTCTCTCCCTTTTCCTTCCATTCCAGCCATTTTCATTAGTTCGCGAATGGTCTTGCCTTGGGGGAACCCATCCACCCTGTATCCGCCTGTTATATCCTTGCCCGCCATTGAATCCTCTAGATTTAGAGTGAGAGGAGAGATAAAGGCTCGAAGGGAGCCATTTGTATTGTGGGTTCTGGAAGGATCCCAGAATATTTTTTTTGGAATCCTTTGACAAGAATGGTAGGTTTCTCGATAGGAGAAGTTTAGACGGCTCCTATCAAACCCTCGAGCCCCAGGGCCATGGCCGCCATGACCATTACCTCCAAAGTTGTTGCTACTCTCCATTATTACCCCCAAATCAAAAAAAAAATTGTTTCCAATTTACTACAATGATTATTGTTTAAATGATTACAATCTCATAAAAACTATGGGTATGATCTTAATTATTCTCTTAACATTATGGTGATTTACATATGTCTTATAATCATTTTTAATCTATGGAAAATTATTTTTGAGTGACTTCAAAATGTATTATCTTTGTTTCAAAAAACCCTCCTATTTTCTAAAATAAGAATAATGAAGCTTTTCTCGTTTATTTTCATGTGATATTAAATGCATTTCTAACAAAGGATATTATTCTTTGAGAACCAAAATTCATGTTTACATTTAGATGAATCAAGTGTTTGTAAAAATAATCCCGATCTATCATTTATAATAAGATCATGTCTAGAAAATGAAATAAAATCGCGTGTTGGACATAAGTTGAATAAAAATAATTGAAAATGCAATCTTATTTTAAGAAGTGTATAGAATCAAGTCTACAATAATAATATGTAATTTTTTTTAAAATTTGGTCAAGTAAATAAAAAATTATTAATAAAATGGGAGGCATATGTCTCTGAGAACTATGGAGAAACTAGTAAAGAAAATTAAACTTTAATATGCTAATGTTGTCCAAAAATTGAAAAACTTGTATAGTTAGAAAAATCCAAAAACTTGTGAAATTAAGGTGATAATTTTTCATATACCCACTTAATGATGTGTAAAATTGATTATGAGGAAGTTGAGAAAATTGTTCTGAAGAACAAAGTACATGAAAAGCGAGGGAAATGGAGGCAACTGAAGCTCCTAATAACCAATCTTATTATTGAAGCCTATTAACTATCCTTATTCTTAGCTTGTAAATCCACTGAGCCTAAGCCCAATTAGGCCATTTAGATTTAATGCAACACAATTGTGTTAGTGGTGTTTTTCTATTTTTTGGGTTGGTGGCCACTTTTTTACACACCAAATTACAATAAGATTAGTGATGCCAAGAGCATCCAAACCAAAACATAGGTCATACATTAAATACAATATTTGGAGAATAGATAAACATTAAATATATAGATCACATATAACATATACACATCTAGATAAGAGATAAACATTAAATATAATACCTAGAAAAAAGACATGAAGCATGATCCACTCCAGGAGAGAGATGAGCCATGAACATGTTACACATATCCTGATACCAGGTCCATAATTCCTGAACCAACTTTCATGGTCAACTCAAACATGTAGTATCAAATTATCCAAAGAACCATATAACTTACAAACTACATCTAGACATCCACATGCTATGGTGAGATGCAAAATCTGTGTAAAAAGCCACATCACTAGTCCACTCTCCATGTCAAAATTAATCACAAAACATTTTTGAACCAGAATAGAAACTTATCATCATTGACCACTTGGAAACCCTATTTTAGGATCATCATGAACTAGTTATGGATCACCAAGAACCACCACAGCCAAGAACAATATTGTAATATAATATAAATTACATTTGTGCATCTTCAAGCTTTATTTTAAGAGTAGAAACCTTCCAGAAAAAAACAACTCAATAACTGTCATCTTCAATTGTATGTATCTATCACTGAGCAACTAACATCTGAACACTTAACCTCTAGCCTTAAGAATATAACATTAAAGGGACTGAAAAACATCATTCTCACATCATCTCTAGGATACATATATGTCTCTTCCTACTTTGTAGCACTGCCAATACATACCTTTCTTCTAGCACACAAGATTACATATTTTGTACATGTTTCCTTGACTTCATTCTTTTGGACTTATCTTGACTACTAGATATACCAAACATATCTTCAAAAAATACCTCTAGACCATAATATTTTAGATAACACATCTGGACCATAATGTTTGACATCAATGACAACTAAATATCATCAACTAATCTATATTTTGAACAACTCATTTTCCTTAGGTGATGGTTCCATACTCATCATTGTCAATCATTAGTAATACCAACTTAAGCATGTGCAAAATGGTGATATCACAAATTATACATATAATAATTGTCTTGATTGTAGATCACATATATAGAAAGGACGAGCTTATAAATATCATAGGTTAAAAATCTATCTATCTCATACACATCATAGTTACACAATTAGATAAGCTATAGCATACATCACATACATAGAAAGTAGCTTCAACGTACATCACAAAGACAATATTAACTAGTGCATACATAAATAAAAAATTTAGTAGTGACGAGCTCATACAAGCATCACAAGTAAAATAGTGACTAGATTGTATATAATGACTAACTATAACATATTCATAGTGCTTCCCAAAGAGAAAAATAATGTTAATGCATTACACACTAAACTATGGATACAATTCATAGCCTTGGTCTTTTACACTAGTATATAATTTGGAAGAAGATTTAGTGTATTCCATCCTACACCCATTGTTTGTCCTAAACCTAACGAGGTTAAGTATACCATCATAAAATTTTAATAATAGGATTCAATACATCTCATACTACACCTTGAACACAAGCCCAATCCCCAAGATTTTTACAAGTAGCAAACCAACCCACCCTCATGGATTTTGATTTAAATCACCTATAGGCCACTTGCGACAACTATGTCTAGCCATAAAGAATTTTATTTTTGCATATACCACTTGGTGATCTTAGTGATATTGTTTACTATATTCTTCACAATCTTGGGTATCATATAAAACATCAGTTACAACTATTCTATTTACTACCAATGAACTCTCTTGATACAATTTCTCCGAATAATCGTTACAATATCGAATCCTACATAGCCCCTAAAAATTATTCACCTCAATGTACCAAATGAATGTTGGGTAATCTAAAATATACAATATTATCTCTAGGCATTTTCCATTGGTATAGTTCAATGAAAAAATAATAAATATTACCATATTATATACAAGTTAGCCCTTGATATCTTTACATTTGTGAACAAGGTGAATATTAACTAATCTTTCCCACTATCCTAAACATTAATCATTGGCACGACTTAATAACTATTTTTCACTACATAAATATCACAACGGTTTACACTGGTGGGAATTATACATAACAATATTTACAGTTCTGAACGAATAGATACGTAAAATACAATTAAATTATATATGAGTGTATACACACATTCTTATAGGTCTAGGGTTAAGTTTCACAAACACATACTAGTCACATAGAAACAACACAAGATGACCTCAACTCAAAATGTACCATCAAATAATAACAACTCTAAGGTACTCAACTCATTCACTTCTTTCTTCTTGCTAATAAGAAGCACATTATTATTGAATACAAATTATAAAGCTCTAACTTTTTTATAACCTTCACATACCGAGTTCACCCTGATCTAAAGCCTACCAAAAAGGGGAGTTTAAATAAGTGAAAACAACCCCAAATCCTTGGATTATCCCCACCTCCCCTTAGACCCTCCATACTACTTTTAGGCAACACGAGCATCCTTCACTTAATGGTCACCCATGTACTTGCTTCCTAATATATCAAAGTCACAGGTAGCTCTCCTAACAAGCTCTCTCAAGGAAACCTACACATAGGCTCACATAACTTATGTATGTCTCCAGTGTAGGATCAATAAATTAAGTAATGTCAGAAGGTAACATCTTGAAAGTGTTGTGTACAAGATAAAAAAGAAAATGACCAAGACTTGTGGTATATCAAAGTAAGATCAATTGACATCAGAGGTCATAGATGATGGGAAAAAAGCATGATATACCACCCTTTAAACAATGTTCAACTTAAGCAATAATGTAGGATTATACAATCATCATATACACATCATGTAGTCAAAATACTTAGCAACGTAAGATGTTCATGTAAGACACTGATTATAGAGTAGGATGTAGTAATGTGATTATTAGATATAGTAATAGAAGTTCATCATGTAATTAAGTTTAAGAGTTTACTAGAGTTAAAATTTTGAAATGTTAATGATGTAGTATGATTTGATGCAATAAGTGCTAAGTGTTCCGTTTATCCTTATGAGAGATGGGTTTTTGTGAACCACTCTACTCATGAAATATGGATCAATAAGTTTGAATTAGAAACTACATAGTTGAATTGTGATAACAATATCACAATTTGATTTACTGTAGAAAATCATCATCCTACTTATCATCCGATTTCATACTTGACACTTACGTTTTTAAAAGAGGAAAGAGGAGACATATTAAAATTAATAGGCCATTTACTATATTAAATGCACATACCAGAATAAGTCTTCGCTGCCATACTACACAACATAATTTGACTGACACAAGGTTCGTGTGAGATTCTGAAGGCGGCTGATTCTCCTATGGAGGTGGAGAGTGTTGGGGCTTTTTGCTTTGTTCCTATTGAGGTGGAACACTTTGCTGTTGAGCTGCATTGGGAGACTGATACTTG
>MU226749.1:954534-989638 GCA_018584345.1 Thuja plicata
CTTTGGCTGTTATGTTCTCGCAGTTTCCTTTGTTCATGTTAATATGTTGTTGACATGTCCATTGTGATTCTGCTCTGTTGTACCACGGGCCAGCACCCTCTTGCTGCTTATTTTAATCAAAAACATAATTTGACTGACACAACTTTAGTTTAATAAGCTAAGCACTATGCTAGACGCGCGTGCCAAAATATGACTCCGTTGCTATCTGACGTAGTATGATTTGACCTTGCTATTACGTTCTTTGTGATGATCTATCACTGGTTAGCATACTATACAAAGGAGTTATTTAGTTTTTTTTTAAAGTTCTTTATTCAAAATATATGGCCAGATAACCAATCCATTTTAAAGTAAAGCGTGTTAGAGATTGAATTGACAAGAGGATGCACAGATTTGTATAGACCTATCATCATTTAATTTGGGGCGTGAATACGGATTGCCAATATCAATCTGACCTGAAGGCATTGGAGGAGGTCATAGTGCAATGATTATTTCAAAATTTGAAACTGCAGTATGTTTTTAAAATATTTTATGCGCGTGTATCCACGGGTGGCCGGAAATTAAGTTTTCCCGAAAAAATGCATATAGGATGTACGATGAGGTGGTGTGGGAAGAAGCGCTCACCAAAAAAAAAAAGAAATCCATTTTCTACAGCTCTTGCGCTCATTGCATTCCACAAGACGACATCACTTTCAGGATAATATTTAGGATTTACGTACTTAGGGTTATACATTTCTACAGTTTTGTGTTTTCGGTTTAACAATTATAAGGTTTAGAATTTTAAGGTTTCGTGTTTAAGTTATAGAGTTTTATTTGATTTTATGGGTTTATATTATTATATCATTATTTTAGAGTTTTTTAATTATATGATGCTTAAAGCTTTGAAGTCATAAAAATTATATATTTAAAACAAAATAACAATTTAATCTAAGAAAAAAACAAAACTGCAATTTACCCTATAAATTTTAAAACATTTTAAACCCTAATTTCTATTCTTTTCACTATTTTTTGATAAAATAATTAACAAAAATAACCTATACCAAATATAGGAGTGTAAGACATACCTGAAAGACAAAAAAAAATGGTGATGGGAGGTGGTGCAAACTAATCTGAACACATGCATTCGAATCCTTCCTCTTCTTGCCGTGACTATAGCTTTGTGACTTAAAATACTCTATGACTACGAAAATAATCTAGGCTTTGGTTGGCGAAAACTTCCCTCCAATTAGAAATCAACTTCTTGCATTTACCCAATAGTCTTAATCAGGTACACATTACTAAACTTGAAGATAAATTTTTGCCCATAATTTGTAGATCAATTGCTTTAGAGAATCTGACTATGACATTTTTATAAGGTAGAAGGTCTCCTGTGATAACGATCGCATGTAGCTCTAAACGGGGTTTGATGTGACGGCTCTCTCTTTAGGCTCTATAAGCATCACATAGAATTCGTTGATAACACTTTCTACATTCTGGAGAAGATCTGTTGGGATTCCTGTGTTTACCACGCGAAAGAATCCCAATTCCTTGAAGGCCTCTCTCACTGTACCTCTGGAGTAGTAAAGGTAAAGGAGAATAAAACAAATGATAATGGTAGTAAACTGTCAAGTGGGTTGGAGTTTGGCGCCACAATCTGGCCGTCTCTTCCTGCCAAGATCTCTTATCGGGATTTCGCAGAGAAGGTTGATCATTCTCGTGAGGCCGTGTATTGTACTCCCTATCCTTTAACAAGGACACCTTGCACCTGTTACCAGCTGGACAGAGGCACAGATGCCCAACAGACGACCAATTTCTATGTCAATTTGCAACAGAAACGCAACCAAAACAACCTCTTTCTTTTTGAATCAATGAATACTAGTCTAATCTATCATGGCAAAGGCATGCGATGTACTTGACTACAAGTGTGGTTGTGATTTTTCTTTCTTCACATCTGCTCATTCCATTGGGTGCCCTGTACTTATTTTCTTTAATGTGTTGTGAGGAGATCATGATCAAAATACTCTCTTTATGATGCAGGTACATTTTCTGGGAAGGGGCTATTAAATTAGTTTTAAACCTGCCATTTGTTCTCAATCCACCATATTGACATTGCCTTCTTTCACCCCCACTCTCTTGCCTACCGTTTTGCTCGTACTTTTCCCCAATTTCTAATTTCTCACAGAGCTGCATCCATTTTTGGGTTCTAACTACATGTTTTCTTTACCAAAAAAAACTATCTCACAAATTAATTCATCACAATCTTGCTAGCTCTCCATTTTAATTTCTAGACTACGATTGGCTAGAGTGAAGGATTCAAAGTTAGAAAGCATCAGTTCAGGGTTTGATTCTCTTCTTACGCACCCCAACTTTTAGACTAAGGGGAAATTAATTACTATATATAATTTACCTTTCAGTAAATATAGTTAATCAATGTTTTGTAACTAGTTATCTAATAAGGTGAATATTTAAGCGAACATTATATTAATATAGAGTAAAAATGACATGTCTTGTTATAAGAGAAAATAGACCATAGATCAATTACGAAGATCTGTTTATTCATAAATACAATAAGTGTTCAGATAATTATTGTATTTATGAATAAACAGATCTTCTGAATTTAGCTGTGGAGATTTTTTTGTTTGTTTTAATGTTCATCTATCCACCAAACAAGAAAAACATCAGTACCATAGTTGTGGAGCTACATTACGTTCCTTTGAGTGTATAAATAATAGTGATAAACTGAAAATTCCATTAACATCCATGGATTTTAACTGTTTCTGAAAAGGTTCTAAGCTGCGGAAGTGGTTGTTGCGCTGGAAAATATTCACAGGAAGGGGATCGTGTACAGAGATCTGAAGCCACAAAACATACTGGTCCAAGATAGTGGCCACATAATGCTTACTGATTTCGATCTTTCCCTCCGCCTCTCTTCCGTTCAGCACAACGAAGCTCAGAAGTTTCTTTTTAAGGATTCCGACGAGCGTAGCTCCCAAGGGTCGCATTCGTTTGTGGCAACGAAAGATTCTGTGGAGCACTCGACATGCTTTTCCGGTAGACTGATGGTCGCTCAAGGGGCTTCAGCCACTCGACCATGACTCTCGCGAATCCCAGGAGCGGTTGTCTGTTGGGGTAAAACCTTCCATGCAGCTGCAGAACTGAAGATTATTGGAGTTGCACCTTGCACCTGTTAGCAGTTGGACAGAGGCACAGATGCCCAACAGACGACTAATTTCTATGCCAATTTCCAATAGAAACTCAACTTAAACAACCTCTTTCTTTTTGAATCAATAAATAATAGTCTAATCTATCATGACCAAGGCATGCGATGTACTCGACTACAAATGTGGTTGTGATTTTTCTTTCTTCACATCTTCTCATTCCATTGGGCACCTTGTACTTATTTTCTTTAACGTGTTGTGAGTAGATCATGATCAAAACACTCTCTTTATGATGCAGGAACGTTTTCTGGGAAGGGGCTATTAAATTAGTTTTAAACCTGCCATTTGTTCTCAATCCACCATATTGACATTGCCTTCTTTCATCCCCACTCTCTTGCCTACTATTTTGCTCGTACTTTTCCCCAATTCCTAATTTCTCACAGAGCTGCATCCATTTTTGGGTTCTAACTACATGTTTTCTTTACCAAAAAAAACTATCTTACAAATTAATTCATCACAATCTTGCTAGCTCTCCATTTTAATTTCTAGAGTACGATTGGCTAGAGTGAAGGATTCAAAGTTAGAAAGCATAAGTTCAAGGGTTTGATTCTCTTCTTACCCACCCCAACTTTTAGACTAAGGGGAAATTAATTACTATATATAATTTACCTTTGAGTAAATATAGTTAATCAATGTTTTGTAACTAGTTATCTAATAAGGTGAATATTTAAGCGAACATTATATTAACATAGAGTTAAAATGACAAGTCTTGTTAAAAGAGAAAATAGACCATAGATCAATTACGAAGATCTGCTTATTCATAAATACAATAAGTGTTCAGATAATTATTATATTTATGAATAAACATATCTTCTGAATTTAGCTGTGGAGATTTTTTTGTTTGTTTTAATGTTCATCTATCCACCAAACAAGAAAAACATCAGTACCATAGTTTTGGAGCTACATTACGTTCCTTTGAGTGTATAAATAAGAGTGATAAACTGAAAATTCCATTAACATCCATGAATTTTAACTGTTTCTGAACAGGTTGTATGCTGCGGAAGTGGTTGTTGCGCTTGAATATCTTCAGAGGAAGGGGATCGTGTACAAAGATCTAAAGCCACAAAGGGATCGTGTACAGAGATCTGAAGCCACAAAACATACTGGTCCAAGATAGCGGCCACATAATGCTTACTGATTTCGATCTTTCCCTCCGCCTCTCTTCCGTTCAGCACAACGAAGCTCAGAAGTTTCTTTTTAAGGATTCCGACGAGCATAGCTCCCAAGGGTCGCATTCATTTGTGGCAACGAAAGATTCTGTGGAGCACTCCACATGCTTTTCTGGTAGACTGGTGGTCCCTCAAGGGGCTTTTCCGAACACAGCCACTCGACCACGATTCTCGCGAATCCCAGGAGCGATTGTCTGTTGGGGTAAAACCTTCCATGCAGCTGCAGAACTAAAGATTGTTGGAGTTGCAGCTTCCGTAAGCGCCGCACATACCAGATATCCTCATTTCTGGAACTTGACTGAAATCATTGCCGTCCCTAGTTCCACTTGCCCAATACTGTACACTATTGTTCCATGTTAGAATGAATTGTTTGGCCCCAGATGGATCCACATGAAAGGAGAAAATCCCGGGAGCAGGATCGAATGAGTTTTTCCAACAGACTATCTTTTGTTGTCCACCAAACCTCATCCCTGGCAACCAGGTGTCAACAGGATTGTCAAAACTGCGACAGCACGGACGGATTCTTGGAGCAGGGCCTCACCTTGCCTGATGCTGATTTCGCTTCCTCAAACCCTGCAACCACAAGGAAAGATTGCCAGAAAGCCTTCATCCTCAACTGCTCCTGCACAACGTTTACTTTCAAATCGCCTTCAGGGCCGTGCCAAATCTGGTCAGGGGATTTGTTAAACATGCATAAAAGTGATGAACCCAGAAGCAATTCAATTATTTTCATTCGAGTAGTTCCCTCTACGCTTTAAAATTTTAATCCAACATACTCCTCCAAACGCATGACCACAAGTATTCTGCTAGGTGTTGATTGGATACTGATGATGTCAGCTATGGCATGTATTCTAGAGAAGATCTATTTCCTGGCCGACTTCAAACATGTAACATGTAAAATTAATAGAGAACATGAATTGTGGATCTCAAAGAATATGTAATGAATTGTAAATGTTGTATACTTGTTATAGATACCGTGTGTATCTTAGCAAGGGGCTATGTGATCATTTGTATGATGAAAAGCCTTAATTGGTCGACCTAGTTAATTATGTATTAGGAAGGCTTATTTGGCCGACCTAATGAATTATTGTAAGAGGGTATATATGAAAGATAAATTCTTGAGAAGAAGTGTGATAGAGAAAAGCAAGAGAAGTGTGGAAGCTATGAATCTTGTTGACTCCTAGATACAAAGCAGAGTTGATACATCATTGGAACTGACCAAGCAAAGACAGTTGCTGTTAGACAGTTCACTAAAATGTGTATTTGCCTTATACACTTGATTCGGATTGTAAATCCTTGAGGGTGACTTTAACCTTCTTTGGGTAGTGTGCCTTGGTAGTGAGCCTACTATTTTATTTGACTCTTAATAGGGTCTCTCTCGTAACAGGGACTGTGTACTGAAATGTTGTAACAAGCTCCTAATAGTGCTTTATTTGTGGGTGTTAATTCCCACCGGGATTTTACCTTTAACAGGGTTTCCTCGACAACAAATATTGTGTTATGGTGTTGTCTATTACTGTGTTATCATTTACATTTTCAGATTTAGTTTATAAAGTATAAAGTTAAATAATCTAGATTATAACTGATTCACCCTCCCTCTCAGTTGTATTTTGGACTGTTATTCCTAACAATTGGTATCAAAGCTATTGGTCCTCAGAGAGAAAGTTTAACAGCTTGAGGTGATCTTGAAGATGACTTACTACAGGAAGGATAGTCCAAAGTATGACTCTAAAAACTTTAACAGTTGGTTGAACAAGATGAGAACACATTTTCTATGTCTGGGAATTGATTACTGGATGATAACAAAGAAGAAGGAAAAGATAGCGAATGAGGATGAATTAGAGAAAGCTAGTGAAGATCAAAAGAAGTTATTCTCATGCAATATGGTTGCAAGGGAATCCTTAATCAATGCAGTATAAGAAGGATAATTTACTGAAGTAAAGGACTTGGACTCTGCACATGAAATCTGGTCAAGACTAGAAGCATTATATGTTGGAGAAAAATTTACAAAGCAGGCAAAGTTACAAAACTGGAAGACAAAGATGGAATCACTAAAGATGAGAGAATAAACATTCGAGCATATGTATAGAGAATTACTGAGGTAGTTACTGGTATTAGGAACTCTGGAGGAACTTACAGTGAGGAATAAGTTATTGCAAAGATAGTCAGATCTTTGACACCTGCATATAGAACCAAGGTTCAAGCTATAGAGGAGATCATACCTTTGACACCAAACTTCACTAGAGAGATGTTGATTGGCAAGCTAACTACATTTGAAGCCGCAGAATTGGAAGATACTCTACCTAAGGTTGAGTCAGCATTCAAAGCAACCATACACAAAAGAAAAAGAATCTTACCTGGAAATGCAAGCACAAGCAGTAATGATCTAAAAGAAGAACTTGGAGCCTATGCTGATGAATGGGAACAAATATAGGAAGAAGAAAGAAAGCTAGATGAAATTGTTTGACTGATTGCTAGAAGAGAAAAGAGAGGTAAGGGTAAGTTTGAGGGAAAATTACCTTTGAAATGTTTTTCATGTAACAAGATCAGTCATTTTTCATCTAGATGTCCTACAAGAATTCCAAAGCACAAACCTAAGTTTTTCAAGTCTAAGTTCTCAAAGGATAAGGAATGTTATTATGCTAGTGAAGGTATATCTGATGATGAGAATAGTGATTATGATGAAATTGGATTTATTCCTATTAAGGATGATGAACCTATGCATGAAGAAAAAGTATTAGTATCTCAAGTTGAAAAGAAATCTGAATGGGTCATAGATAGTGGTTGTTCACATAATATGAGTGGAGATGAAAATAAGTTTGTGAGTTTGAAAACACATGATGGTGGTGTTTTTAGATTTGGTGACAATACTCCTAAACTTATTATTGGAATTGGATCTATTTCCTTGGATGGAAATACTAACACAAATAATGTATTACTTGTTGATGGACTTAAGCACAACTTGTTGAGTGTTGGGCAGCTAGTGGACAAGGGTTATCAACTGAACTTCATAAATGGAAAGTGTACTATCAAGAGAAAAATAGGAGACTTGATAGCATCTGGTACTAAATCCAGAGGTAATGTATTTGAATTGAACATATATGAAGCTTCTTGTTTTGTTGCAAAGGTTGATGACATTTGGTTATGGCATAGAAGATTTTGTCATGTTAATTTTGATAACATTGTGAAGGTAAGTATGAAAAAAGCAGTAAGAGATCTACCTAAAATTGTAAAGCCATCTAACACTATGTGTAGAGAATGTGTCATGGGGAAATAGGATTGAAGCACTTTCAAGAGAAAAGCTTATTAAGAAAAAGGGAAGTTGGATCTGGTGCATACATATCTATGTGGTCCTACAAGAACAAGATCATACTATGGTGAAAGGTATTTTATACTTTTTGTTGATGACTTTTCTAGAATGATGTGGGTTACATATTTGAGAGAGAAATCTAAAGAATTTGACAAGTTCAAATTGTCCAAAGAAAAAAATGAGAATTAATCTGGTTTAAAGATGAAATGTTTGAGATCAAACAAAGGAGGAGAGTTTACATCAAAATAGTTTAATACATTCTTTGAAGAAAATGGAATACATAGAAAGACTTCAGCTCCTAGAACTCCACAACAAAATGGGATAGGAGAGTGAAGAAACAAAACCATATTAGATGCTGCAAGGACTATGTTGCTGGAAGGAAATGTATCACATGTTCATTGGAGAAAAGCAGTTGGCACTGCTATGTACACATTAAACAAATTTTAGATCAGAGAAGGTACAAATAAAACTCCTTATGAATTATGGTTTGATCATGCACCTACTGTGAAATATTTCAGAATATTTGCTAGTAAATGTTATATCAAAAGAGATGATGAAATAGGCAAGTTTGATGCTAGAAGTGATGAAGGAATCTTTCTTGGTTATTCCACTAAGAGTAAAGCATATAAATGTTTTAATCTGAGACTGAGGAAACTAATTGAAAGTGCAAATGTGAGGATAGATGAGAAATTTCAAATTTAGGAAAGAATGTATGATTGTGGTCCGAGAATAGAATCAAGAGAAGTTACAGCTGAACCTGAAGGACCCTTGATGATAAAGAATGAGATTGAAGAAGAAGAACAGGCTGAAGCTAATGAGACATTAAAGACACCAAGGTATGTCAAGAAAAACCATCCTGAAGACCAAATTATTGGTGATGCAAGCAAAGTCATGATGACTAGATCTAAAGTTAGAGATGAGATCTGTTTGATTTCTCAAGTTGAACCAAAGACTACTGGTGAAGCATGTAAAGATGAATCTTGGACAAAAGCCATGGAAGAAGAACTAGAACAGATAAAGAAGAACAATACTTGGGAATTGGTTCCAAGACCTAAGAACAAGAATGTGATTGGCACTAAGTGGGTTTTCAGAAACAAAATGGATGAGGAAGGCACAATGGTAAGAAACAAGGCTAGAATGGTATGTAAAGGCTACTCACAACAAGAAGACATAGACTATGAAGAAACATTTTTACCTGTGGCTAGATTGGAAGCTGTGAGACTGTTCCTTGCTTATGTTGCACATAAAGACTTCAAAGTGTATCAGATGGATGTTAAATCAATATTCTTGAATGGTGATCTAGAAGAAGAAGTGTACATTGAGAAACCCAATGGTTTTCCTTTGACAGATGATGAAAACATGGTTTACAGACTAAAGAAGGCACTGTATGGACTGAAACAAGCACCGAGGGCATGGTATGCAAGACTGGATAAAAATCTACTTCATCTTGGTTTCAGAAAAGGTAATGCAGACAACAATTTGTATTTAAGAACTGATGAAGATGAAATCTTAATTATAGAAGTTTTTGTTGATGATATCATTTTTGGAGGAAATGATAAAATGAGTAAGAAGTTTGCTAAAGAAATGGAGAATGAGTTTGAAATGTCAATGATTGGTGAAATAAAAAATTTTCTTGGTGTGCAAATTAATCAGAGTAAGAATGGAATATTTATATCTCAGACCAAGTATCTTAAGGAGATGTTGAATAAATTTGGAATGGAAGATTGGAAACCTGTTGGAACACCCATGGTGACAGGGAACAAACTAACTAAAAATGATGAGACTCAAAGTGTTGGGAAGACTAAGTATAGATCAATGATTAGAGTTCTACAATATTTGACACACACTAGACCAGATATTACCAATGCAGTTGGAATTGTGGCTAGATATCAGGCAGATACTAAAGAGACACATTTTTATTCTATGAAAAGAATTTTCATATATTTGAAAGGAACAGTAGAGTATGGATTATGGTATGAAAAATCTGATGATTGTACATTGCAAGCTTTTATTGATGCTGATTGGGTAGGTGATGTAGATGACAGGAAGAGCACTAGTGGTGGTGTATTTTTCCTTGGAAAGAGGTTGGTTTCTTGGTTGAGTAAGAAGTAGAACTGTATTTCTCAATCTACTGCTGAGTCAGAGTATGTTGCTACTGCAATAAACTATACACAAGTTGTTTGGATGTTACAAATGCTGAAGGACATTAGAATAATTTTCAAAGAACTAGTGGTTATCCATTGTGATAACACCAGCATAGTGAATATGTCAAAGAATCCTATAATGCATTCAAAGACTAAACATATTTCTATCAAGTATCATTTCTTAAGGGAGAAGGTAGCAGATAGAGAGTTTAAACTGGAGTATATTAGCACAAAGGAATAGATAGCAGATATATTTACTAAACCTTGGCCAAAATATGCTTTTGAATATCTCAAAGGCATGCTTGGGGTAATGGCCCCTCCAGTGAAAACTAAATGATGCAGATGTGCATCAGTCCAGTGGATCTCAAAGCTATATCATTCTCTGGAATAGATGTATGGATCTACTCCTTAGGGGGAGTGATCCCAGGAGAATACTATGGAGTACATTTGGGTGATCTTGCACCTAGCTGATTGGACATGAAGATTTGAAAAATCTACATCTTACAGAAGACTACAGATGAAGTATGGCACCCTTTTCCATTGCTGCCAAAGGGGGAAGAAATCTATGTGCAAATCCCTACTATTTTGGGGAGATTCGTGTTGAGGATATTGAGAAGATTGTATTGAGAGTGAGTGCTTTTGGGTTGATACATATGGATCTTCCCATATGTTTCCATCAATGCCAAAGGGAGAGATTGATGGATGATATCAGTTTTGGTTACTGATCATGCTATTGATATTCATTTTTTGTTACTGATGTCAACATATATTTCTATGAAGAAGATAGACTGGCTACATAACTGGATGAAGTGTACAGACACTATACGGATGATTCAAAATGATCTAAGTTGGAATTATGCAGAAGGATGTGTGTTGACCATATTCATAAGGTATCTTGGGTTTATATTACCTACTGTGGATGTTACATTTGATTTAGTGAAGAATGGTTTTCTGGACTGTAACTGTGATTCTGGACAGAGCAGATCTCTATGTTTTGGGTATATGTTTCTGGCGAATATATTTCAGAACTTGCGAGCTTACTGATGGACAACTGACATATGATAGTGTAATGGGTTGAGTTTGATTGTTGATTAGATATTGATGATGTCGGCTATGGCGTGTATTCTAGAGAAGATCTATTTCTTGGCCACTTTCAAACATGTAACATGTGAAATTAATTGAGAGCAGGAATTGTGGATCTGAAAGTATATGTATTGAATTGGAAATGTTGTATACTTGTTATAAATACTGTGTGTATCTTAGAAAGGGGCTATGTAATTATTTGTATGATGGAAAGCCTTAATTGGCCGACCTAGTTAATTATGCATTAGGAAAACTTAACTGGCCGACCTAATGAATTATTGTAAGAGGGTATATATGAAAGATAAATTCTTGAGAAGAAGTGTGATGGAGAAAGGAAAGAGAAGTGTGGAAGCTGCAAAGCTTGTTCACTATTGGATACAAAGCAGAGTTGATACATCATTGGAACTGACCAAGCAAAGAGAGTTGCTATCAGATAGTTCGGTGGAATGTGTATTTTCCTTATACACTTGATTTAGATTGTAAATCCTTGAGGGTTGCTTTAACCTTCTTTGGAAAGTGTGCCTTGGTAGTGAGCCTACTATTTTCTTTGACTCCTAATAGGGTCTGTCTCCTAACATGGACTATGTAAAGAAATGTTGTAACAAGCTCCTAACATGGCTAATATCTTTTAATAGGGATACTAGACTCTCAGTACTTTACTTGTGGGTTTTAATTCCCACCAGGGTTTTACCTTTAATAGGGTTTCCTCGACAACAAATATTGTGTTATGGTGTTGTCTATTACTATGTTATCATTTACATTTGCAG
The DNA here is from genome assembly GCA_018584345.1 of Thuja plicata. Classification (NCBI taxonomy): domain Eukaryota; kingdom Viridiplantae; phylum Streptophyta; class Pinopsida; order Cupressales; family Cupressaceae; genus Thuja; species Thuja plicata. Next base: position 966,202 of record MU226749.1, read on the forward strand.
ATTTGGTTTATAAAGTATAAAGTTAAATAATCTAGATTACAACTGATTCACCCCCCTTGTCAGTTCTATGTGGACTGTTATTCCTAATAGTGTTTACAAAGTAGAACTAAGTTTAGGAATGACATTTTATTATAATATCTTTTGATATATGTAATTTGTATATTGTAATAAAATTTTTAGGACAAACCTACAAATTGATGTATATGCTCTCTTTACATGGTAATTAGAAAGTAGTGTTTACAAAGTAGAACTAAGTGTAGGCATGACATTTTATTATAATATCTCGTGATATATGTAATTTGTATATTGTAATAAAATGGTTGATCCCTAACATATTGAAATTCTATTTTAAAAATTTAACATGTCTTTGTGAGCATGATAAGGAAAAATACTAGTTATTCCATCAAGTTGTGAGCCTATTTGTTTGTTTGTATGGTTGAATACTCTTTCGTTGGACCCTTTAACTATGATTATATTAGATTTTACTACCACATAGTTGATCTATACATGGCTATTATAGAATAATTTAGGTAAGGAGGGAAGATACCTATGAAGTAAATTATGCATAATTTTCTAAAGATGGTGTAATTTAAATCTATTATATTTTTTTGCAGTGCCATTCCCACCCCTTAATGTTCTTGTCATCTTATTGAGGATTCAACGCTATTGAAACAAACTTATATATGGTAGAAAAAGAGATAAGTGACAAATTTAAGTTGTTGATTAGGCTAATGAAGAATCACATCAACTAGTTATGGGTGATTATGATGTTACAAGGGTTGAATATGATTATCAAGATATAACATGGATATCATGACAATCCCACTTGTAAATTAGCAAGAGCTATAGTGAAGCATACTTCCTCCCAAGTGTAGGTAGGGTAGGTTGAAAATTGTTAAAAATATTGTAATCAAGGAAATTATTCTCTTTGAGGAATTCTATCAAATAGTTTAGGTTACTTTTCCATGCTTTCAAATTCTTTATATCCAACAACAAGGAAAATTTGTCAAATAATTCATATGCCTTGCAAATACATATACATTTTGTATACATTTATAGTAAGGTTATTAGAGTGATAGCATGTTACAAAATTCCTACCCATGGTGGATGTCTATCTCATATTTTTACACTCCCGTTTTGGCACAAGTTGGGAGGCCAAAGTCTACACAACCAACATTTACACATTTCAACTACATTTGGCTACATGTTTCTAAATTCTTCTCAACAAACTCATTTTGTGCATATCCTAGAATTATAGCATTCCATGATCTAAATTATCATGTAGAATACAAATAAATATAGTTTTTAGTAATTGTAGGCTACAAAGTTTGAGAAAAGCTCACAAAAACAATCTTGTTGACCTTGTGAATTTGATTAACCAACCAATATCTTCTAAAGAAACTGTACTTATGTCTAAAATGTCTACGAAGCTAAATTGGATACCTAAACATAACATCCAAATTGATTTAATTATCCAAAGAAGAATTTTAAAATATTTATACAACAAGCAATTAAGAATTCAAGTAACTATAAATCCACTATCATAACTCAAAGAGAACTAAAGGATTAAGAGTCTAGCATCAGGAGGTTGAAAGCCCACGTAAATGAGAATTGGGGAAAATTTAATTGTCAATCCATGAATGATCTCAAGGGTCTCTTGTTAGTCATGTGTGAATTGTAGTAGCGAAATATTACGCTTAATGTTGAATTGGTAATGTTTGATAAAACTAGACATAAGGTCAAGAAATAAGGCCATGCAAATTTGGAATTTATATATAACCATACAACATAATTATCTATTTATTTAATAGGAAAGTTGTATCGGATTAGAAAGGATAACATTATCAATCATGATAGAAAACAAATCAAATTAAAGGAAAATAGCTACTTGGAAAGAAACTTTCAAAATAAGGTGATCCTTTATTAATAAAAATTGGAGAAGGTTTAACACATTTCATAAATAGTAATATACTAGTGCACTTATGACAACATTGTCCAAAAACCTTAAATAAACTTACATATAGAATAAGATACTAGATCTTCCAATGGATTCATATATTTGAAGTTTGATTAAAAATGTAAATACAAAATTGTAGAGAAAATTCAATACATATAATAACTATTATCGTGCCAAAGTTTCTTTATATTATAAGTGAAAAGCCAAGTGTGTCAAGTAGGTGGGTCACCGTTTGGTGACAATTTCCATGAGATAGCCCATGGTGTCTTTAGTTTTTTTTCTATAGAAGATAATGAACAATAGTAAGAGTTAGTTCACTATTGAACTAACTTAAAGCTATGTGCATTAATAAATGAGTGGAAACATAAAATTCATAATTCTCCTAACTCACTTTCTCTACAGTGTTTCATATACTAGCATAAGCTTCATGTCTCTTGGATGTCAACCATGTAAGTATGTAAGCATGTAAACCTCTAGAAAATGAAATCCCTTAGATAACCACTATACTCAAAGGAGATAGTCTCCATATTGAAAAATATCCAACCACTAAACCTGTCATGAATGTTGATAGGTAGTGTGTAAAATTCACTACCTATTTTCACAATGTATATACATGTATTTAGTAATTGGAAATACAACAACATTAAAAAAATATATCAAGGGAACCTCAAATGGGTCGCTTGTCTCCATAATGAATATCATTATGATTAATAATAATAATTACAATACAAGTGATTACAAATGAATGTCCACAGATCAAAATCATTCAGATGAACATACGCCTAACCAAAGATAGTTACATTTGCATTGAAATTATCTCAAAAAAAATTATATGAATAACTGTATCTTTTCACTGATTACAAATAAGAGTGTCTATGGAAATATTGAGCACAATATCTACAGTTTAGCATCTAGCATCAACAAAAACTCATATGAGGATCTCTAGTTTAGTAGATTAGGTCCAAGGTATGACCATTAAGGGAAATGACCTTATTTAAAGCAACAAATATGTCAAGCTACTATAATTCAAATTCTTTAAAAATAGACAAAGAAATCAAAGTTACCAATAGATTCTTACCTAGCAAGAATACAAGACACCAAAACATGTGTATACAATTTGTGCATGAATTTAAATTAAGAAAAATATGAGAAAGAAATGTGCATCAATTACTATCATCAAAGAATAGAGTAAATAGTCAAAAGGGGTATGTTATACTATAATTGCAACATATTATATGTTTAAACAATCATTTACAAGAAACATCTACTATCTTGGTTCAGCGCTCTACAACTTCTACAACTTTCCCGCTTGTATTTTTTTGGATGCTAGCTTCGACCTTTGCTCCCTCAGGGATCGTGCAGAGCACGGAGGTCCTTTGCCTGAACCTATTCCTTGTGCTTTCTCGCAGCAATGGAAGCGACTGTTGTGCGGCCCCCAGAGCTATGGATCCTGCATTTTCCACTTTTGGGGGGTCTACTCATTCGTAGTGTCCAGATGGTGGGGATTCTTGCCCCAAGATTGTGGCGGAAGTCAAAGAGGGCCCGGTGGGGGGCTGGAAGCTGGCAGTGTTGGGAAAAGAGTCTTCTAACACCTCTACACCTCCTATTTTCTTTGTTGGGGAATTTGGCCCTAAGATTGTTGTCCCAGATGGTGTGGTTGAAGGCATTTCTGCTTCACTACAAATTTCCATGGTGGGGAGATTTGTCTCTTTTCGACCTACCATAGATATGGTCTGGAGGTGGTGTATGACCAGATGGAAGATTAAGGGAACTATCTCTGTCTCTGCCATGCCAGGAGGGATGTTCCTCTTTCGATTTAACGCTGTAGAGGATTACACTCTTGTCTCCATAGGAAGCTGGTGCTATGGCAAACATGCTTTTCTAATGGCTAAATGGAATCCAAGCTTCAATCTAGAGGTGGAATTGTAGAAAGTAGCACTAGTGTGGGTCTGACTACCTGGGCTTCCCCTTGAATTATGGGACCAGAAGGTGCTCCGGTGGATTGGGAACTCATTTGGAAGCTATGTGGTCGCGGACTCAGTTACCGCTAATAAAACTAGGTTGGTTTTTGTAAGATTCTATGTGAATGTGACTATGAATAGCCCCCTCCCAAACTTTGTGATGCTTAAATCCAAATGGGGGAATTGGAACTAGGCCATTGTGTATGAAAATGCTACCCTACACTACCAAAAGTGTGGTAAAAATGGGCACGTGGTCACTGAATGCAAGGCAGAGACTAAGACTGTTGAGAAAGACTCTCAGGAGTTTGCTTCAGTAGCCTTGAATATGGAAGATGAGGTTAGGGACCAGGCTGATGGTTCCTCAAGAACCTTGAAAGCCCCTCCCCTTGTTGTTGAGGGCCACGAACTTGCTCCTAGGATAGGGGTTAAGGGGAATGAAAAGACTAAAGAGGCAGAAAAGGTGGTAGATCTTGAGGAAGGAGAGTTGGTTTATGATCTACAAATGGCCCCCAACTCTCACAGAGAAAACCCAAAAGGGGCATAAAATAAAGAAACCATCATTGTGAAGAATGCGCTAGTCATAGAAAGCATTTTGACTGATACAACTACTGATTTGAGTAGTTTAAAGGATGGGGATGGATTTCCCTCCCCAACCCTTCTTGGGGTGGGATTGGTTATGGAAATACCAATAGTGTCCCACTCGCCGCCATCATCCAGCCTCTTGGACTGGTCAAAACTAAAAATGAAACTAGGAGTAAGAAGGGGGATGAAAGCGTGGAAACAAAAAAGAAAGCAAATGTGGGGAATGAAACCAAACTTGGCCATCCATCTGCAAAAGTGGTTAGAGCTAAAGAAGTAGGAAGGGCCATTGCCAATGGAAGAAAATTAACCCTAGAAGACTCCCAAAAAAACAAAAGATGAAGTTCCTCTCATGGAACATAAGGGGCATGAACAACCCACAAAAATAGTTTGCTCTAAAGAAGTATATTCTTGAGTTCAAGTTTGATGTGGTTCTTATTCAAGAGGTTAAAATGAAGTATCAAAACTTTGCTCTGTTGGTGGACAATATTTGGCCGGGTGTGGCCTTTTTGTATAGTGAAGTAGATGGGGCCTCTAGTGGTGTGGCCACTCTTTCGAACCCTTGTAAGTTATTTGGTAACGCTGTGGCTTTTTGTCATAACTTCCTTGCTGTTTTGTTTACTTGGAATAATAGTTCTTGGTACTTGTATAATATCTATGCTCCTAACACTAGAGGAGAACATTATAGAATATGGGGGGAAATCTCCAACCTCATAGAAAATAATCAATGTCACCCCACTATGTTTGCGAGAGATTTTAATACTCCCTTATTCCCCTCTAAGAAAAGTGGGGGCACTTTGAAATTCTTGGAAAGAATGCAGGAGCTAGCTGATTTTATAAGACACAATGACCTAGCCGATTTGGACCTATAAGGATTGGGGTTTACCTAGTCAAACAATAGAAAAGGAAGACACCTCATTCATGTTATTCTGGATAGATGGTTGGTTTTGGGGCTTGGGATATAGCTCCTCTCCTCAACCTATCACACCTTGCAAGAATGGTCTCTGACCACTCCCCTCTGATCCTTGAATGGGAAGAGAGGAAATGAAATGGACCCCATCCCTTCCATTATGAAATCATGTGGCACTCTCATAATGAGTTTTAAGAATGTATTAAGAAATGGTGGAATACCCAGATGAAGGGAACAACTATGTTTAGAATTGCCAAAAAGTTAAAAATCATCAAAAGGGAGTCCCAAAGGTGGAGAAAAACCAAGTTTGGTGATATATTCCAATGCAAAAAAGATCTTGAGGATAAATTGACCATCCTCCAGAAGGACATGGCTATGGGGGAGGAAAATTGGGAGGAGCATTGGGAGGAGGAAGAATGGTGAAACAAAACCTCAAGAGGGAGGAAATTTTCTGGAAGCAAAGTTTACAGGTTCAATGGCTGAAGGAAGGTGACTGTAAATCTACCTTTTTCCATAGATCTGCCTCCATTCATAAAAGGATAAATACTATTGAATCCCTATAAGCTAATGGGAACCTGCTCTCAGAGGGGGATGACATTGGTAATCATGTTGCTGAGTTCTTCCAAGGAATCTTCCGAAGACCGCCTTAGCTTAGGGTGGATGTTGATTTTGACTCCCTTATGGAAGTTATCCCCAATGTTGTTTCTGAGGGAGACAACGAGACCCTTTTATCCAAGGTCTCTGAGGAGGAAGTTAAAATGGCAATTTTCTCCATGGGAGCCTATAAATCCCTGGGTCTAGATAGGTTTCCCCTGGCCTTCTTCAAGCACTTGTGGGGGTTTTTAAGTATGACCTCATCCATGTAGCCCATGACTTTGTCAGAACTAGAAGTATCCTGAAAAGACTCAAAAAAAATTACATTGTCCTAGTACCTAAAGTGCGAGACCGTAAATTCTTGAGTGACTTCTGGCCTATAAGTCTTTGCAACACTACCTATAAAATCCTATCCAAAATCATTATCAACAGGCTCAAACCCCTCCTTGGAAAAATCATCAACCCCAACTAGAAGGGGTTCATCTTGGGAAGACAGATTCTTGATGCTATTATCACCACCCATGAAATCATTCACTCCATGGAGAAAGGTAAGAATGCTGCTATGGCTTTGAATCTGGACATCTCCAAAGCTTATGAAAAGGTTCTTTGGAATTTCCTGTATGAGGTTCTCAGGAAATTTAAGTTTCATGAAAAGTTCATCAATATTATAAAGATGGTGGTGGAAACGGTCAACTTTGTTGTGCTAGTCAATGGCACTCCCTGGGGATCCTTTACTCCTGAAAGGGGATTATGTTAGGAGGACCCTCTTTCCCCTTACCTTTTCCTTCTAGTAGCTGATGTTTTGGCTCAGAACTTACTAAAATTGGAAAATGTTGGATCTATTTCTAGTTTTAAACTGGCATCCACCCTCAACCCAGAGGTTCTACAACAGTTTGTGGATGATACATTTCTCTTTGGAAAAGCCTGCATTCATGAAGCTAGAGAGTGGAAACACCTACTGAACAAATATGCTTTGGTGTCGGCACAAGTGATCAATTAAAACAAAAGAAAAATTTACTTCTTCAACACTAAATTGAGAACACAGACTCTAATTGTGAATTTCCTGGGCTGTAAGGGAGCTTCACTCCTAGATACCTATCTTGGTCTTCCTCTCACGGTGAAGGAAGTTGCTGCCAAGTTCTAGAAATCCATTATGGAGAAAATGTAGAAAAATTGGCAGGTTGGAAAGGCAAGGTTCTTAGCAACGCTGGGAAACTCCAAATTCTTTCGGCTGCACTCCAAGGTATTCCAGTTTATTTCCTATCTCTATTCAAAATTAATGACAGGAATACAAAGAAGCTAGAAAAAATCCAGAGAAATTTTCTTTTGTCTGGGACAGAGGAAAAGGCTAGAATGAACTTGGTCAACTGGTATACTGTTTGCCAGCCAAAGCTGGTCGGAGGGCTGGGAGTGAGAAAAATCAAGGACTTGAATAAAGCTCTGATCTCTAAATTGGGTTGGCAGCTCTTTAGAGGAACCGCTGGATGGTGCAGGACTATGAAGGCAAAATATTTCTACAACGACCAATTTCCCTATGGGAAAATATTCCCTCTAGCCCAAGAATATGGAATTTCATCTATAAAAGAAAATGAAGTCTCCTCAAAGGTCTAAAATGGCTGGTCGGTAATGGCAGTCACATCTATTTCTGGGATGATTGGTGGGTGGGGGAAAAACCCTTGGGATAGAAAAAGTTTTGTACTCTCAAGGATAGACTGATCTCCCACTTTGGAGGTAAATTCAACAACTACATCTCTCAAGGTAAGAATTGGAAAGCTCTCGCTAATGCTTTCCAAGACCAGATACAAGTCCTGCCTTATATAGAAGAAATCTAGAAGTTCATTGAAGGCATCAAAATTCCTATTTCCCAGACTGAAGACAAAGCCATTTGGTGTCATAACAATTCTGGGGAAATAACTGTGAAGTCTACTTATCTAACCAATCTGAAGACTGTGGCAGATGAAAAAAGCTGGGGAAATGTCTGGACTCCCCAATTAATCCCCAAAATCAATTTCTTCTGGTGTACTGCCCTTCATGGTAAAATTCTTATACTAGATAATCTCCAGAAAAGGGGAATACAATTAGTCAACAGATGTGCTCTTTGTAAAACTCGCTTAGAATCTATCAACCACATTCTCATCTAATATCCTTACGTGACCCTAGTCTGGACCAAAATTCTGAGTATTATGAGACTGAATTGGGTCTTCATGGAGGAATTAGACCAATTTTTTTGCAACTAGGGAAACCTTGGGAAGCACCCACTTATCAACACCCTTTGGAGATTGTTACCACCGCATATCTGTTGGAACCTTTGGAAGGAAAGGAATAACCAGATCTTTAGAGGGGAGGAAAATTATGCTGAGAGGATGACATGTCTAACCGTGAATCTGCTGAAGGACAACCTTTCTACCTTCCAATGGAAACCTCCCACCTCCCCCCCAGGAGTCTTAACTGTTTGATTGCTAAGGATTGGAAATTACCTCCCTCCTTCTATAAGTTTGACTGCTCCAAGGTTGTGGCTAGACTGAATACCAAATGGTCCCCCTCAGAGGAAAATTTCACCAAATTGAACTTTGACGAAGCTGCTTCAGATGGATCTGTTACGGGTGGGGGTATCCTCTGTGACAATAATGGCAAAATGATCATTGCCTATGTGATAAACCTTGGTGTGGGGTCAAATAACATGACAAAAATCTCTACCCTTTTATGGGGCCTAAAAGTGGTGGTTACCTTGGGAGTTAAAAGACTTGTTATAGAGGCAGACTCCAAAATCATAATTGAGATGGTTAAAGGAAACTTTAAAGCTAGCTGTAAATTGTCCTATCTACTGTAGGACATCTGGTCACTTCTCCCCAAATTTGATGAGTTTAAATTATAGCACATATTCCACGAGGGAAATGCGGTGGTTGACAAGTTGGCAGCCACGAGGCTCAATCAACATGGTCTTAGATGCTAGAGGAACCTAGGCTCCCTTTCCAAGCGAATTGCCTTGCTTGTCATAAAAGAAAATACTTAACCTATGAAGTACAAGCTCGACTATGATTGGAGGGATCAGGCGGCAGATAGAATCACGAGGATTGGGCGAAATTCAAATTTTCAAAAAGTGATGCGAAAGGCTTTTAATATTTTTAAAAGTCTAAAAAGAGGGGCTATTAACTCCAATTTAGGGAAAAGTACGGGCCTTTTCAAAATTCAAACTGACATGGAGAATAATGTGAGGCAGGATGCACTGGACATGATGGATAGGGATGGGTGGTGAATTAATTATGAGGAAACTAATCATTACAAGATATGAGAAAACTCTGCAATTAATCCGGCTAATCTTATGACCGATACTTTTCATTTCAAAAATTTGGATTTTATTCCCTACTAGTTTTTCGTCCTCTATAATTTTGTCCTCTAGTTCTGGGTTGGTAGCATCCACAAGATGCTGGTTTGGAGAGTGTTTGGTGGTGGTGCAAAAGGTGTTATGTCAGTGGAGATACAGATTGAGATTAATCCCAAGTATAGCTCTGATATGGGTGGCAATATGGTGAGGGTGGAACCTTCTAGGATTGAGGGCGTGTTTCTCAAAAACCAGTGCGTGATAACCTATCTGAAGGAAGGTGGATTTTACTCATACATGGAAGCTATGGGAGGGTGTGATGAAATAATCTCCATGTAACTGGTTAAAACTTGGTCAGAACACAAATTTACTATAAATGGATTTACCTTTGAGGTTAAAAAAGAAGTTATAGCTCAGGCCATGGGGCTCTCCACAGAGCGGAAAAAGTGGAAAAAGATTACAAAGAGCCGTGACGACACTGGTAAGGCGAGATTATTCAAAAAATAGAGATTCTGGTTCCAATGCATGGAGGATTTAAAATGGAGGAGTTGCCTAGCCCATGTAATGGTGTTTGCCTCATTCTCATGAAGTAGATTACCCTAGAAGGCCACTTCAGCACCTACTACAACTACCACTTTCCCCTACTTAATCACTTTAGGTACCATGATACTATATCCTTCCCGTTCTACCTTCTTCACTCTCTTAGACCTCAGTTTTAGATGTTAGAGAAAAGTTAAAAGCCAAGAAAAATTATTGTATCCTCCACCAAGGTCTTATCCTTCGCCTCTATAATTTCCACCTCGCTATTTGTCCCCCCAAAATTGTGTCTCTATAGGGTTTTACCACACCAAAGGGCATGATGGAAGCGATGGGCTCTCCTAACCCCTCATCTTCATCCAAAACCCAAGATAAAAAGATTAATGTTGGGTCCATGGGTGGCACCCAAATCACCATTGAGTCTAAGGAGGATGAGGAAGATACTAAGAAAAGATGGAGGTCCCATAGAATTGCCAAACCCCGTTTCAAGCAGAAAGCAGTTAGGAAATGGTACATTGAAGAGGAGGAGTAAAAAAAAGATTCAGAGAAGGAGGTTAAATAAAGCAGCACCAGTGGAAACAATAAAAAAGGGAAAAAAGAAAAATCAAGGAAAAAGAAAAAGGCAAAGTCCCTCAAGATCTGGGTGGGGACAAAAAAAGCCTCGACTCTCCCCAAGTCTCGGCCAGCTTCACTATGCCTATCATGGACCTATCCAAGGGGAAGCTTTTCAACGATAAGAAAATGGACTAGTAGAGCACTTCCCTGCTGTCTATAAACCCTAAGGTGGAGGTGGAGGAGCCCAAGAGAGAGATGAAAACCAAAACTGGATCCCTGGAGGTTAAGGATAGGATGACGGAGAGCCTTCAAGCCATGGAGAATGATATTTCCCATATCTAGAAGGAGGTTAAAAATATTCAAGCTTCCTCCCTGGACTTGATATCTAAAATGGATCTAGCGGTGGTTAAGGAAGAAATTAAGAACCTGAATGAAAGCTTCAACAAAGTTGCTAGCTTTGTGGTGAAATTGATGCACTCAGTGGTTACCACTCTCTAGCTCCTAAAAATGGTGAAGGGGTCTTCAGAGGAGGAAACACACAAGAACGAGAAGTTGTTCCAATTCCTTGTGGAGGATTGGCTTAAGATGTTGTTAGATAATGGGGCTAAAAACCCCAATTAACCTCCTCTTTTTCCATGTTTCTCTTTGTCTTTGTTTTTTGTTGGCTGGCCATTGAGGGCATTACTGTGATTCTGATGAACTCTTACGATGGGTTTAGACTTAACTCCCTTGATACTAAAAGTAATTTTTTCTTTTATGTTTTTTACTTTGGAACTTACCATCACAGATTGGTTACCAGCTTCAGGGTGAAGCTGGGGTCTGTTAGGGATTACTCTTACTATTGGTCTAGTTTTAATTACTGCTTTACTGTTACTTATTATTCCTGCTTTAATGTCAAGTACTTAGATATGTACTTTCACAGACTGGTTACCAGCTCCAAGGTGATGCTGGGGTTTGTTAGGGAGTGCAGGCTGGTTACCAGCTCCATGATGGAGTTGGGGCATGTTAGTTTTATTTTCTAGTTTTTGATGCTGAAAAAGGGTATTGGGTGAGGGTGTTTTGACCCCTATGTTGTACTAGTTGTCTGCTGGTAGTCTGCACTTCTCGTGCTAGCTATGTCTGTTCGAGTCAGCCCCCTTATTTTGGCTACTTTTCCTAATAAAAAACAATCATTTACACCATGAGATGATCAAACCCTAAACTCTAAACCTATGAAATTCTCATGTTAGACACACAAGAATTGAGATCATAATTGGGCCTTCCTCCATCAAAATTAGGACACATTTAGTTAATTTCTATCTACAAGTTTTAAAAAGAAAAAAAAATTGAGAATATAAAAGAAGGAAAAAGTTTATAAATAAATTTCCAAGGTATTTGATAAATAGTTGTGCAAGAAACACTATAGCATGTAGCAAAATTGACATAAATGAATTAGGAAAAATTATCCAATCTTCCTCCATTTTTTATCCCAGAAGATTTTATTTCTTAATTAGACAAATAAAAATCTTATAAGGATAATTCAGTATTAGAAAAAATGTTAAATTTAGATAGAAATGGTTTTTTTGTGCAATAAGAACATCCATTAAGTCCAGTGGCATAGACACCATTAGGTGTACTAGCTACCAAATGGGTCATAATAGAGCCTACCAATTCATCTAGAGGACTTATATTTCAACTAAAATAGTTGTTGTTAGTAGTTTATCATGTAATGTAATAACATATTTCACTAGAAACATTTCATCATCATTATAACATTTTAGGGTGACCTACAAATATCAGGGACCTTTAGCATTATGTATACGGATACCAAAAGGGTCTACAAAAAGTTGAGAACTAAATAGTATCCCATTAGATGTAACAATTGAATTGATTATCAAGAACTATTATTGGATAACAAAAACATATCATCATATTTAAAGCACATCAAAATTTGATTAGAACCAACAAATTTTGATATAGAGAATGCATGAATAGTTAGAATTTATCATCACTCTTGAAGTGCGTGAATGGATGCCTAGGGGAGATTATCTCAATAATTTGGTAGCACTAACAATTTTAGAAAAAGATGTAAAATGAACAATTAGTTCTCTATAAATTAATTCTCAAAATATTACGATAGAGACATGAATAAAGTCTAAAATAGATACCATGAGTTTGTAAGATGGAGTGAAAATTACATTCTCTCTACAAAGGGGAAAATGTGGGGAAGTCCAGCTCAACTGCTATGTAAAATAAACTATTCAATATTTTTCAGTACAAAGCATTTAACACTTAAAAATCTTTACAGTGATGTTTTTGTCATCTAATGTGAATGTAGCATATACTTGCAATTTGTGAAACATATATATCATTGGTGAGATCTTTTTTATATTCTATTAATGCAACTTCTGTGAATTTTTTTCTATAAAAGATGCAAATCAAATTGTGTTGGAATGAAGGCTAGGTAACATTATTACAATGTGTACAATGCAAAAAGTCAATGCTAGAAAAAGTGTTGAAGGACAATGAGTAGTGGTATGTGCTGTAAAAGATTTTATAAGGAGGCAAATGTGCTTTTTTTGGCTTTAATGTACCAAGAACCTATAAAATAAATGTATTAAAAGTGCATTTGTGAAGGATTTAAAGAGATGAGTGTGAATTGGAATACAAATTGAAAAGAAAAGTAAAAAATCTCTATGTTCTTTCCTATATGTTTCATCTAGCTACTGTTCCCAAGTGTGATTTTGTATACACATTGTTAAGATTTTGTACAAAGGAAGATTGTGATAGTCAGATGGAAGATGTGCCCTTTACAACATTTCACACAATTTTTTTGAATAGTATTAATGACATGTCTTTTTTTGAAAATATTTGTTGTAAAACAACCGATATATTTGTGTAGTTGCTTGAGACATGAACCTATAGACCTAGTAGTTAGTGCATAGTAGTAGGGTAACTAGTAGTTAGTACATAATGGTAGAGTATTAAGTGTGCAGGGAGTAAATATTTTTTTGCATATCCTTAGAAGTGCACCATAGGCATGTCTTCGTATAAATAATTATCTTTCACATGTAATTTAGGATGGTCTTTATTGATGTGATAAAGAAGAGAGCTTAAAATAATTACAATAAGTGTTTATCAGTTTTTGATTAAGGTAAAATCAGGTTTTGAAAGGACCTCAAAACCTTGTACAAAAGAGAGCTAAAGATAAGCAAGAACATCCCTTACAAACATGGAAAGCCTGCTATGAACAAAAGAGTAGGACCAAAGCAACCAACCCGAACCCAAAAAAACAAAAGACTGTAAAAAAAGCACAGCTACCAACACAACTTCCAGAAATACAACAAAAAACCTTCCAGCAGAGAAACTAGCTTAAAGCATTTTTGTATAGGCTTCCTCAGCCTCTTTCTACATATTTTCCATTAAGACAGTGGAGTCCTTCAACTCTTTCATCTCTTTAGGGATCTCTGGAACTTTCTTTTTTATGCTTCTATGGGTTTTAGTGCTTGGTCCCGAGCTCTCAGCAACATCACCAATCGTTATTGTTGTTCCTTTCAGTAGGGTCATGTCCAAGTAAGAATATAATGCTTTGAGATTTTGGACAGAAACATTCAGCCCTTCATTACTGTGCTAGAGAATTATACTAATCATGTTTCCATTATGACTTATTTGGGCTTTTATTTCCTTCAGCTTATCTTCAACAAGAGTATTAACCGTAGCAATTAGCTCATCATCTGTGTTATTATTTTTTACCTTAATCAACACCTCTTCTCCATTTCTGCCACCTTAGAATTGATAGGTTCCATAGCATCTTGCATATCCTTAAGGTGTTGTTTCATAGTATTCATTTCTTCCCCAATCAACTTCTCCAAACTAGTCCCGTGGTCCTCCTTGCTCATTGCGATTCTCTCATCTGCCTCAAACACTACCATTTTAGTTTCAGAGTTTAATTTATGCTTTTTCTTCTTCCTATTATCATTCTTTAGGATCAGCTTCTCCTTAGGTTTAAGCTTAGTCTCCTCCGCATCTTTTTCCTTGTTCTCCTCTTCCTCTTTTTCTTTTTCTTGTTGATCTTCATCCATCTCCCTATTCTCTGCTTCCTCATTCTGACTGAGATTGCCCTCCACCATTCTTTCATCCTCAACATTGTTAAGGTACTCTTTCTCTTCAACCCAGTCAACCTTAAGTTTACTAGAGTTGTCCTCATTAGTCTTAGGCTCAACCTCAATGTCCTCTTCCTGGGTCTTTTTCTCTTCTATATTTAGGGGATTAGGGCTAACCTCCTTCTCTTCCCTACCATTCACCTTTTCCTTAATCTTTCTGTTTATCCTCTTCTTAGGTTTCTCCTTCTTCATTTCCAGCTTTAACTTCCTGAAATTCCCTTTGACCCTCTTAGGGATTGGATCCGGGATTTGATTTTTGACATCCTCAGAGGTTAACAAAATAAAACCTTCATGGAGCATAGGGTTAGAAGCCTTTTCCTTGTCTTCTAGAATACTGTTATTCAAAGAGCTCAACAGATAGTAGGGGAAAGACATAAGCTTCTTATGCCTAAAGTGATTTGTGAAGACAAAATGAAGATTGTAAATTGTTGAATACCGCCCATCCAAAGTGAAATATTCTATCATCACTATAAGAATATCAGCCTAGTGGCTTTCTATCTTTTTAATATCAACATAATCTCACGTACCTTTAGTCCGAAGGGCTTCCTCTTCTTCGTTCTTTGGGAAAATTTTAAAGGCTTGAGATCCCATCTTTTTATCGTCCCTGTAGAACTTCATACCTTCAACTGATAGCCCCGTCATATCAGAGATGATATTTAAAGTAAGATAGAAAGATTTCCCCCACAGATTAACCTTTCCATTCTTCCATCCTTCCACAAATTTCTTCATGATTTCCTTGTCCGCTCCATGCAACCGCTCCATATACTGAGTGACACCTCCCTTCTTAAGTCTCTTCAAGACATTTTTCTTAAATTTCCACTTCGAAAAATCCGTAGGGTCCTCCCTCTTAATTCCACCTCCAATATTTGTAGAATTTTGTGTTAACGAAGTTTGGTTATGCAAGGACCTAACAAGATTTTGATTTCTTTGGTTTATAATACCATTTGTTACCCACAATCCATGTGATAAGACAAAATCAATCATACCCTCAACCCTCGACTGACAACTAATAGCACATTTGAATTTAACTATCATTATCATCATTAATTCTAATTTTAAGTGAGCCTTCATTATGATTTATCTTATCGTACTTGATAATATTCAAAATCTCTAAATTTAGATCTGCTTCCCCATTCCAAGATATCATTTCCTCTCTATAAACTCCCATGTTAGAAAAGCTATCTGCAACCTTATTTCCTTCTCAGAACATGTGGGATGTAAAGATTTCTTGGAAAAGAAGCATAATTGAATTAATTTTATCAATAATGTGAGCTATATTCTAGGAGGCCTTAGTTTAACCTTTTATGCAGTTGATTATGTTTTGGGAATCTCCCTCTAGCCAGAATTTCAAAATTCTCTTCTCCTTTGCCAAAGTAACAAAATGAAGAGCTGCCATAGCTTCAGCAACACGATTCATTTGAGTTCCAAAAGGGGCCACTATTGTTCCCAGATAGTTTCCAGCCCAATCTCTTATACATCCTCCTCCACCAGCTCTTCCCAGATTCCCCTTAGCAGCTCTATCAAAGTTGCCTTTAGCCCAGCCAATCGGCGGAGCTGACCATCTAGTGTTTTCTCTCAGTGCAATATTCTTAGCCTCATTACTTTTGATTTCCCACTATTAGTATCTATTATTTCTTGAATGTTCAAAAAGTTGGAGCTATTATAAAAAGAGGCATTGAATTTCTCCACCAGACTTCTGCATATTTGGTTAGCCACAATAATATGGGAAGAGACTTTCTCTCTGAAGACCATGTTATTCCTCTCCTTCCAGATCCTCCAAGTGAAGTGAGGAAGGAGTAATTTCCATATATCCTTATAAAATTCGACCTTTAAGGGATAGAGGCAGTGGTTGACCAACTCCTGGACACTATTTGGTTTAACCCAGTCCACATTGAAAAATTTAAACACTAAATCCCAAACTTTACTAGAGTAGGGGCAATGGATCATCAGATGATTACTATTTTTCAGCTTCAATGAGACAAAGATAGCATCTATTTGGCATTATAAAACCTCTTTTACAGAGATTTTCCACTGTGAGGATTTTGTCCTAAACCAAAAGCCAGAAAAACATGTTAATTTTAGGAACAAGATTAGGATTCCAAACCAGAGAACAGAGAGGCTGAGAATCATAGGAGAGAAGAAGGACAGAGGCTGAGGCTGAGGCTATAGAGAATTTCCCATTAGATTCTAGGCCCCAGATCAAAGAATCCAAAGAGTTGTTAGGAAACCAAGTATTAAGTTGGGCATTGATTAGAGACAAGTCACCATCAAAGGATCCAAGGTCCACCCATTTCTCATTAATCCAATAATCAGACACCCTTTCCCCCACAATATCTTGGCAATCCAAAATTGTAGACCTCCAGTCCTGGTTCTCACTGAGAGCTTTACCTTCCAGCCATTTAGCATTCCAAAAATTAATCTTCCTGCCATTTCCCAGTTTCCATCTCACACCCTTTCTAATCATCTCTTTCCCTTTGCAGATACTATTCCATATAAAGGAACCTATGACTTCCTGAGGATTATATAGCATTTCCTCAAGAGATTGAAGATGGTACTTTCTCTTAATTATAGAATTCCACTCCTTTTCCTCTTCAAAGATTCTCCAGTACTATTTTTCCAGGAGAGCCTTGTTTGTGTTTTTGATGCTTCTTATTCCCAACCCTCCCCATTTTTTGGGTTTACAGGCCGCCTCCCAAGCAATGAGACTGAATTTCTTTTTTTCCTCGACTCCCGACAATAAGAAGCACCTTTGGATTTTTTTGATCATCACAGTAAAATTTTGAGGGATCCTGAAGAGACTCATCACATAAACTGGAAGATTTTGCAAGGAGGATTTGAGAAGTTGAACTTTCCCTGCAAGGCTAAGGGTTGCTCCTTTCCAACCCGCCAGTTTTTAATGAAATATATCAATAATTTTATTCCAGAAGGATTCATCTGGTTTAAGACAAAGAGGAAGGCCCAAATAAGGAGATGGGAGGTTCCCTATTTGACAACCATGGATGGAGGAGATCTTCCTTTGTCTAACTTCAAGTGTGTTACAGAAGAAGAGAGAGCTTTTCTCCCAATTGATTAATTGACCAGAAGCTCTGGTGTAGATATTCAATGCCATTTTCATGTTTCTAGCTTCTTTAACCAAAGCTTCTCCCATCATTATTGTATCATCAACAAATTTCTCATGAGAGCATCTCAACAAAGCAGAAGAAGGTTGCAACCCAGAAATTTGACCTTTGATCACTAAGCTATGAATAGATCTGCCAAGACTTTCAGCCATGATGGGAAAAAAAATAGGGGAGATGGGATCTCCTTGCCTCAAACCTCTACTAGGATGGAAGAAATGAAAGGATCCCCCATTAACAAGAATTGAGGAAGAGACAGTAGTCACCAGCTGCATAATGAGTTTGATCACTACTTCATCAAAGCCAAAGGATCTCAAAACACAAATGAGGAATTCCCAATCCACTCTATTGTATGCTTTTGATAGGTCCAATTTCATCATGAAACCTTGCTTTTTTTATGCATTAAGAGAATGGATGTTCTAATGAACCACCATCATAGGGTCCAAAATCTGTCTCCCTAGCACAAAGCCATTCTGCTGGGGAGAGATCAGATTAGGGAGAATGTTCAATAATCTTGAAGTGAGAACCTTAGATATAATTTTATATAAAGAATTACATAGGCTTATAGGTCTAAAACCATCCCCAGTGTCAGCTCCCAGTTTCTTCAAAATGAGAGCTATAAAGGTAGAGTTTAGCTCTTTAAGGATATATTTTTAACCAAAGAACTCTTTGACCACTGAGCACACATTTTTACCAATAATTTTTGAGAAGTGCTCGAAGAAGAACATCTGGAAACCATCCGGCCCAGGGGATTTTTCTCCTTCAAAAGAGATCATAGCCTTCATGATTTCAGCATCCAATAGTATGGCTTTGAGAAAAGAGTTTCCCTGACAATCCAGAATACCTGGAATGCAATCAAGAAGTTTTCTTTGATCCACCAATCCTAGATTTTGGTCTTTAGATAGGAGGGCAGAAAAATACTCCATCATTTCCTTCCTAATTTCTTTTTTCTTAGTGATAACTCCTCTAGGGGCCGATAAAGAGTTGATTCTGTTAGAAGCTTTGTGTTTAAGAGTTGTAAGGTGGAAGAATCTTATATTCTTGTCTCCGGCTTTAAGAAAGAGAGATCTGGATCTCTGCCTCCAAAAAGTCTCCTCTTTAGCAATAATATTGTGGTAGTCCGCAAGAACCTAATTTTCTTGGGATCTCAAATTATGAGTTAAACCCTTTTTTTGAATAACATCCTGAATTTCTTTCAATTCCATTTGAGTTTTGCTTTTAGCTTGAAAGATGTCCCCATAAAAATTATTATTCTTGATTTTGACATTATTCTTGACATTAGCCAATTTATTTACTACTTTAAACATAGTTGTACCATCCACCTCTATATTCCACCATTCTCTTATCTTATTCTCCAATTCAGGGTGGTCTAGCCACATTTTTTTAAATCTAAAAGGAGCATTTCTTTTTCCAGAAAAAAGAAGATGTAGAGAAAGAGATAGGGAAATGATCCGAGCCAATCCTAGAGAGAGAAGAGAGAGAGCAGAAAAATATTTTATACCACTCCGGGTTAATCAACACTCTGTCAAGCTTAACTTCTATAAGATCTGCTCCCACTCTATGATTTGACCAAGTATAGTTTAATCCTTTCAGATCAACATCCATCAAACCTTCCTTAGTAATGAATTCCATCAATTAGTAATGAAGTCCATCAAGTCCTCCCTGCTTTCAACCTAGGATAGGTATCCTCCATAC
Source organism: Thuja plicata (assembly GCA_018584345.1). Taxonomy (NCBI): domain Eukaryota; kingdom Viridiplantae; phylum Streptophyta; class Pinopsida; order Cupressales; family Cupressaceae; genus Thuja; species Thuja plicata. The sequence goes on from MU226749.1 coordinate 985,570, forward strand.
TTATCTTCCTGTTTCAAAGGAGTATTGAAGTCTCCCATAGTTAGGAAGTTAGGATTATTATAGATTTGCTTGAAATATTGAAGTTTCTTCTAGAGTTGAAGTCTACCATTTTTCTTGTTAGGATCATAGAAATTAATCAAGATCCAATCAAAATTATCCTTAATACTTTGAACCTTCACTGCTAGGAATTTTTTATATTCTTTTAGAATATGGCAGGCTAAACTGGATTGATTCTAGAAGATAGCAAGGCCCCCTGAAGCTCCTTCCGAGCTGCTACCAATACATTTACCATTTTTCATCAACTTGAGTCTTTCAACTTTATCTTTCATCATCTTAGTTTCTTGAATCAAAAGCATGTCTAATTTAGAATCTCTAACTAGATTTCTAACTACATCTTGTTTATGAGGACCATTTAGTCCTCTAATGTTCTAGGAGATAATCTTCATAATTGAGTTGGGGAACACACCTGATGGATAGTAAGCTATTTTCCATCAGAAATATTCTATTTTTCTTCTTCTTCTCTCTGTGATTTTTCTGATTTTCTTCCTCTTTCTTGTTTAGGGGTTCCAATGTCAGCTTTCTACTGACCTCTGGTCAAGACTCCTGGTTTTTGACCCCCGCATTTCTTAGACAATTTGGAATTTGAATGCCCAATTAAAATGTGCTTTGATTTCTTTCCAGATAATTTTGCATAGATGTTTCCTAATGGTGATATATGTTCTTTCTTTCCTGAGCCTTTCTTATAGTTTCCCACTATTGACCAAGAATTTTCCTTATCCTCCTCTGCACATTTATCCATACCCATTATTCCCTAAGGAGAGATCTTCCCCTTAGGATCAAAATCCTATTTTTTTGGATTAGTTGGAGTGTTCTCTTCTTCCAGATGTACCTTCAACATCTGAGATTGTTGGTTTTCCTTCCCTTCCTGACTCTCTTCTTTATCTTCTTTCCTTCCCCTAAAATCCTCCATAGTGGGAATATTCAAAGCTTCCACCTTAGGATTAATTTCTTTCTCTTAAGTTTTAAGATGATCTCCATTTACATCTAGCAATGGGTTCAGAATGTTTATTTATTTTGTCTTTTCTTGATGATTGTTCTTGACCAAAGCTTGTTCAATCTCATTCTGAGATTACCCTTCTTTTTGGTCCCTCTCAGTAAAATCCTTCTTCTCTTCTATACTTTCACTAATCTTCTGGTTCATTTCTTGTTCCTGAGATAGATGATTAGGTTTGGATTCCTCATTTTTCTTTTTCCATTCCATCCTGATACCTTTCGGGTGGTCTTGCACTTTCTTATTTTCCTTGATGGGTTTCAAAGGACAGTGTTTCACCCAGTGACCCAATTTTTTGCAAGTAAAGCATGCAAAGGGAATAGACTCAAATTCCACCTCTTGATTCAAAGATCCCAGCTTCAAATTTAGAGTTATCACTTGAAGGAGCTTAACGTTCTGCTAAATGTTCACACATATCCTAGCATAAACTTGTCTAGTACTTGCATCTGTCATAGGATCTATGGAAAGGAGCTCTCCAAAAACACTAGAAAGCATCGTGAAGATATCCTCATGCCAGTATTCCAAGGGCATCCCTGGAAGATGAACCCACATAGGTGCTGCCTTAAAAAAACTATCATTATAGTCGAGACTAGTCGTCCATTTTTGTAGGGACAAAGAAGATTTTCCCATCATCCAAGGGCCCCCACATAGAACTTTGGAGAGCTTTTCACCATTTGAGAATTTAAATGAGAAGAAACCTTTGGGCATCACCACTACATCCACTTGGCCTTTCAGTTTCCATTTTTTTTCCACATAAGATCTAACAATGTCTATGTTCGGTCTAGGACCCAGAAATTTCCCAACCAGAGGAGAAGCCATAAGAGAAATAGTATGATCCATAAGAACGTCAGGAATGTTTATCCCAAAAAATACCTTACTGGAATCATTCTGAATGTTAACTTTAGGAAAGAGAGATTTCCCAGAGGGTTTAATTCCAAAAAGGCCTTCCCATTTCCTAGATATCGGGGACAAGCCATGTGCCTTACCTACATGTGTCTCATTCCCGCTTTTTGAGTCTTTTGAATACTTCTTCTCTGGTCCCTGAACCGGCCCTTCATCCTTGCTAGAAACAAAGACTAGCCCACCATTCTTCTCCTCTACAACATGTTGTCCGTGCTCAGAAGGTCCTTGCTCCGACAAAGATCCCATAGCAGACACAGGGCCCTCCACAGATCCGACAGCTCCCAGCTTACCTCCATCTTCCAAACTCAAAAAAATTTCTCTCACTCTTTTCTCTCCTCCTCCCTCTCGCTCACGCTCCATGTGTTCAGTTATGGTGAAATTTTATAAGTGTCTATCAGTTAAGAAATAGTCATGTTGCCTGTTAAATTGTCTTTCTTCTAAATAGATTTGACAATCTTCTTTCTACTTTTGGCAGATAAAGTATTGCAAAAATTTACATTACCTCTCTCATACCGTGTTTTACTTTTTATTGAGAAGTTATTGATTTATATTCTAGAACCAACTATGACATGTGGCAAGAAATCACTATATATACAATCATTTTTTATTTTTGAAGGGAAAATTAAAATGTTTAAAAATATTTTGCATGTCACCTTTTTTTTTGTGTTTGATCTTTCTTTCCTTTCCCCAAAATAGCAGTAAAAAGAGTTAGCTTGTATTAAACACTAGAGGTTTCTTTGCAGGGCATAATTTTTGCCACTCTTGTGAAGCTTTCAGACTACCCTTCTTTAAGTATGAGCCTAGATATGGGATCAACATACAACATAGCATTCAAACCATGAATATCAAAGGAAATATACCACTACCACTGATGGTTCATGTACATGGGGAAATGGGGATTACCTAATCGGATCTAAGCTCTCCCCAAATTTACAATGCACATTTAGAATACAAACCCACCTCAAGTGAAATTAGATGAACACAAAGAGATGAAGTCATGCCAATTCTGGGTTTGGGTCTTCAGGGCTTGTATTGTTTTTGTATATACTTTTAATTTGGTAATTGAGATGGAAGAAAAATATGTAGATTTTAATGCTAAAAGGAAAATTGGGATTGAAATATGATAAAGTTAAGGGTAACTTGAAAATATGAAGGAGATGTTTTGTTTCTATTTTCGACTATCAGGATCCCAAAAATAGTTGTACTTCCAGATCTAGGTCCTAAAAAATTCCTTTTGGGTGTCCTCCAAATTTGAGTCTATTTCTAAGGGTGAAGAACACCTGAAACTATTTGTACCTAGGTGCGGAATGTTTAAAAAATTATGTACCTGATGAATGTATTCTAGAGTCTACTAGGACTCGTGGAGCTCAAATCTGAAATTGTAGCTTCCTGGCATGTACCTACACAAAAAAATAGGGAAATGGGTTGGCTAAAGGGTTTTACCTTAGTTAAACCCTTTCTTAGGAATGTACCTAGAAATATAAATTGTAAAGTATCAAAAGTAAACCATAAAGTAAACACAAAGGCTCAGTACGGTGTTAATTTTCTTACCTTGATAGATGAATGTTTGTATCACTCCAATCCATGAAGAATTCTTAAATTTTGTTTCTTGACTATTGATGTTGACTTTGTGGAAGAGATGTACAATCAAGGATTCCTTCACATATGTATGGATCTAATGAAACCAACCCTAGATCTTGTTTTTCTTGAAATTCTAGATCACTCTTGCAAGGAGGGATAGAAGAGAGAATGATGGAGAAAGAGAGATCTTATTTAATTGTTTGAGAGCTCCACTAAGACAACATTGTGGGATATAAAATCTTTCTCTAGATGTTTTGTTTCTATTTTCTGACTGTCAAGATGCCAAAAATAGTTGTACTTCCAGATCTAGGTCCTAAAAATTTCCTTTTAGGTGTCCTCCAAAGCTGAGCCTATTTCTAAGGGTGCAGAACACCTAAAACTATTTGTACCTAGGTACAAAATGTTTAAAACTGTTATACACTAAATTTGCGCCTCTGATCTCAAGCTCTCTTGGTCTTGATAATCCAGTATAACATGGGAATCATCTCAAGGTTGTGGGACCTTATGCTAACCGAGATGAGACCTCCAGGTTCT
>MU226749.1:997454-1017474 GCA_018584345.1 Thuja plicata
GATCAAGCGACTGAGAAATAAAGCACATGCTCTTAGTAACTTAGAAAAAGTAACGATGAAATATAAGAGCCATGGCCTAGGGTTTATTACCTCGCTTAAACATGAAGACTTAGGGCTTTAAGGGTTTTGGTGAGGACATGAAGCCTGGAAAACAAGACAGAGGAAGCAAGACAGGGCAGACCAGGTCAATTGCACAGAATGGGAAAATTCGGGCAACAAAAACATTATGTACCTGATGAATGTGTTCCAAAGTCTACAAGGACCTATGGAGCTTAAATCTAAAATTGCAGCTTTCTGGCATGTACCTACACAAAAAAATAGGGAAATGGGTTGGCTAAAGTGCTTTACCTTAGTAAAACCCTTTCTTAGGAATACACCTAGAAATATAAATTTTAAAGTATGAAAATTAAACCATAAAGTAAACACAAATGCTTAGTACCGTGTTAATTTTCTTACCCTGATAAATGAATGTTTGTATCACTCAGATCCATGAAGAATTCTTGGATAGTTTTTCTTGACTATTGATGTTGAATTTGTGGAAGAGATGTACAAACATAGATTCCTTCACCTATGTGTGTATCTAATTAAATCAACCCTATAGCTTGTTTTTCTTAAAATGCTTGATCAATCTTGCAAGGACAGATAGAAGAGAGAATGATAGATAAAGAGAGATCTTATTTTATTTTTTGAGAGCTCCACTAAGACAACATCATGGGATATAAAATCTTGCTCCAACTTGAATAAGATTTCCTTGATGATATGGAGGAAGAAGAATGCCTTGGCTTGAGATCTTGAAATCACTTTCAATGCTTGAATGCTCTTGAATCATAAAAATGCTTTTAATAATATTATTGCTTGCATATGATTCATGGATGCAAAATGAGGAGAGATATAGGGTTTATATAATTTACCTATCATTTTACGATCTAGAACTAAGACATGCCAACCATCAAACAAGAATTAGATGAAAAACCCCAACATTAGGCTCTGGGCTTAATCCATAACAAAATCCTAGAGTGCACAATACCTAAAACATTGTGCACCTAGGGACACAATGTTTCAAATGTTGTGTAACCTTGAATTATGTCCCAAATTTTGCCAGGGACATCGGGATAATAAGGAGAGGCCCCAATTTGAATTATAGGTTTTTGAGATCAAGTACATGGGCAAAAAGATCTCAAAGTCAAAAAAGAGAGGCTATAGGTCATAATTAGAGCCATTAATAAGGGTGCCAAAGTTTTATTATGGTACATATAAAAATACTAAGTAATGCAGCATACTACTCATATCAAAGGAAAAGTACCACTACCAATGATGGATCAAAATACACTGCCACACAAATATCACTTGCATAAAACCACTATGATCACTATTATCAATGCACTTTAACAAAGTCACTACAATCACTACTATCAATGCATTTGTAAAAAATCACTACAATCACTTCTATCAATGCACTACCATAATACAACGTTGAATTCTAATTTGTGAATCGAGAAAAACTAGATGATTTCTCCCCCTTTTTACAACAATCCCAAATGAGGAACATAAAGAAATGCTATAGAAATGAACATATGTTGTATAGGTGTACACCAAACATGTGTGCATCATAGTCCATTTTTGGTAGTTAAGAATGCAAACACTGCCAAGAGGGGTAAACATAAACATAAGATACTCCCCATCACTCCATGGCCAATAGTAAAATACTTGAAGAAACTGTGTACTAAAGATAAAAATATTTTCCATGTTCACAAGTGAAATGAATAAATTGGAATTTAAATATATGCGAACAAAAACCCAGACAAAATGGTCAAATTAGTCTGATATAAAATTCTCAAGTGACAGTTGTTCATAGATACATAAAACCAAATCTAATTCAAATATTCTCAAATTTGATATCAAATGTCTATTCTGAGATGGTGTAAGAACCTATGAAAACATACGGTGCATCACTAGTTTATTGAATGGAACTAATAATGTCAACTAATGCCTTAAGGGGTGATAATAACTATGAGATGCTCCCCCTAACCTATGAACTGAAGTAAATTATAGAATAAGAAATACATCAACAAAAAATATGAACTATACTAAATAGATAAGAATTCACTCTTCAAAAATTATCTCCATGATTCAAAATTAGAAGTTAAGAGCCTCCTTTTGTCAACACAAAGTCACTATATAGAATTTCATCAACTATTCTATTACTATTTATAGAAATTGAATGTAGATTCTAACTAAATGAATTAAGGTTCAATGTTTATGATACCTGATCATCAAATACAAAAGTGCATACCACTTGTGAAGTATAGTTGTAGTCAAAGAATCAACACAATATGAACAAGATTACTATCATGTAGTATGAAAGAGTAGTTGCCAAATGACTATAATAGAGCCAGTGGTGATGTAAAAAAATAATTTAAATAAAATATTGCACAAGGTGTTATGATAAGGCCCAATTTCATTATAAGTACCCATTTATACAATAGGTACCAACTGTCCCAAGTCAAATGATACAATGCATTACCAACTATATCAGATTACCAAGCATTATACTTTTGCCAACTCACAGTGTCCATTTACACATCAATCAAGATTAACGAATGCCATACCAATTTTGATTAACAATTTATTGTTATAAAAAAAAACATAGCAGTGCAAGAAATCCAAATCTACTTTTTTATTTACCAATCCATAAAGTTTAGTCACAATACTTACTATTGTAAACATTAAATATTCTCAAACCTATTGAAATAACTTGTACAAAACAATAATATCTTTGTCCTTGACTACCTTTAAAAACCAAATCCATCTTTCAATCATGATCTATCTTTTGTGACAAATATTTGTTAAATAAGAATGTTCTATAAATCCTCTATCATACTTCACTATTATTGTAACAACGACAATGACAAAAAATGAGCATTCAATGGAAGATTAAAGAGTTGATAAGTGATAAATATCCTATTGACATTTAACAGATCATTAAAAAATCCAAGAATATAATGGATGGGATTGGATCCCAAGTGAAAAATGTATAGTATACAAATAGTGTAAGATTGAGAAAAATAAACAAGAGCTACATGCAACTGGAGTCCGCACCATTTGCAATGCCTATTTGATTTTGTCTTGTGTATCTTGAGTCCATTAAACTTAGCAGGGAGTGGACATTTTGGTAGACAGAGACATAGTTCGTGCCAAAAATAGGAAGAACAATCATGAATATTGAAAATGACTTCAAACTTGTGATAATCAAATCTACTTTCTTGGTCATGCACATTTGTGGGGCTTCTATGTTTTGAACCATGTTCAAATGACAAAGTCAAGATGAAGACATGAGTTTAAATTTTCAATGGCATCTCAACTAATACATCAATTTTTTTAATTTTTTTTATTCGAGAATAAATATTGTATACAAAAAAAGATCATGTAAAATCAAAAAATATTTCAAAATTATTGTATATAGAAAGCATGATACAATGAAATCAAAATAATATTTGAAAACTGTATAGGTAAATGATCATGCAGTGATTTCAAATTCTATGCTTAGAAATAATCAGAATCAAATATTTAATGAATCATTATAAACAATTCAAGTAATTGATGAAATAACAAACTACTCTAAAAAATTATTATAAATATATGAAAATGATTAATGAGACTACTCCCACAAAACATGTGTTCAATAGAAAGAGAGAATAGCAATAATTAATGAGTTTAACCTACACATGATCAACTTGACCACATGAAAATTCTTTTTCATCTTAGGAAAAAGAATAAGGGGCAATAATGACTAATTTTGACCAATATATGATTAAGTTGAGCAACATTACATCTACAAGTTTGTCAATAATAACAATGATTAACTCTATATAAAGACAGATGTGAAAAGCCAAAAAATTACAGAAAAAAGTATTAATTGAAAATGTGTAGCAAAAATTGTTACAACAAATGCAAGCTTCAGATACAATTTATGTTGTGTGATTGGAGACTGAAACATCCGAAGATTCAAAATAGTGCATAGAAGTTAGAACATTCCACAATGACAGAAATAGGTACAACCAGCTTTATATTGAACCAAACCATTTGACTGAAGTTTGTTATATGCATGGATTCCTCTAGAGTGTTGGTGAGGCAATGCTCATTATGGACGACTTGTACTGTCTTCTATGGGGAAAGAGACAAGACATGGAGGAGATAAAGGTGGAAGCTAGGGGCCACCCACAGTGAGGAAGTTCAATCTAAGATAGAATCTAAATGTATAGACATTGAAGAGCCTTTGCTAGGTACAAGAAAAGGTTGTATTCATGGTTCTTCTTCCATATAAGGGTCAGGGACTTGGAGAAAAAGAAATTAAAAAATAAATTAGCATCTTAATTTGTATCTTTCAGGGTGACAAAATGGAATTTCTTGTACAGTATAGCTATTCGCCAAATTACGAGGCAAAGCTCCCTTCTCAAAAGAGTGAAGTAAACAACATATTTCCTAACATTGCAATTTCTATAACCTAAAACCTAAGAAATTAAAACATGTAATACAAAAGAACTTAAAAGACAAACTTGTCTTTTTTCTCTTGGGCTAGGGCTCAAAGAAGCTAGATGAGGTTTTAAATTTTCTATCAACTATAGAGAAATATCTAACTTAGCTAATGAATGCTTGTATTTTCTAGTTAAATGTGGAGTCTAAGTAACGCAATTAAAATGTTGTTGAATTGAAATGAACGCTAATGAAACTTGCTATTTGATAGCATCAGCAAGTCAATAGAAAACAAGAAAAAAATGGAGCATAGATGGGAAAATAACCAAATAAAGTAGAAATTCAAATAAAAATAGTGGATCATTGGGGGTAGGATACAAGAAAAAAAAGTGACGTACAAAGAAAAGATACTTTAACCCTGTCCCTTTTCATAAAGAAACCCACTATCTGGAGCACAAAAGGCAGTTAGGTTCAAGCCTTATCATGTCCATTAAAAACATTTCATGCACACGATACAAAGAATCCAGGTTTGAATATGCATGCAAATTCATTGAAATTCCCTCATTTTGCAATGGTGATTTGAACTTTCAACTTGCGGCTTTATGAACTGCCAAACACAGGCTACCACATATTGTTCAGCACATGTCGAATGGAAATAGAAAATATGTGAACACAAATTACTAGTCAAATCTGAGATTTGATGCCAAAATGTGAATGATATAAGACGAAAAAGTTGGCACATTCAAAGGACAATTCAATTTATACTACAAGCAGGTCAATTTATATAGGTGAGAGTTGATTTCTCCTTCGACTTGCCTCTTTGATTGCAAATTTTAGATTCTTGATTTCAACATGCAAATATTGGTTGAAATGCAACACAAAAGTGAAAATCGGAGAGAAAAAAACTAGATCCACCTCTACTATCCAATTTCAATCAGTTTGCAAACATCCAAAGAAGGTCAAGTTGTAGAAAGCTGTGGAAAAATAAAATCAATGCTAACTATAGCTGCTCGATACCAAAATGAATGAAAATTTTTCTAAGATCAAGCTAACTTTATTCAGATCGTATGTAGTTAAAATTATGTGAATCCATTTAGATTTTGAACAAGGATTTCTGCTACCAAATATTTTGGCCTATGCATATAGAGACAATTTGACTAAGATGAAAGCCAAAAGGATGTCGATGAAATCCAAAATAATAGCAGATTGAAGAAAACCTTTGGATTCACAAAGTAGACCAGAAATTAAAGAAAAAATTGCAAAAATTGGAAATCTAAATGGTTAACTTGGGCTGGGAGAGTGGTTATGATAAAAGCTACTTTAGCTACTATCCCTATATATCTTTCATCTTGCCTCTGTCTACTTGTAGGTTGTTACATGAATATAGTTTAAAAAATGAGAAAATTCTTCTGGCAAGGTATAGACACTAAGAGAAAATTCACTCTTATTTCTTGGGAAAAGATATGCAAACCATTTGAGGAATGAGGCACTGGGATCATGGATTAGTAGAGGCAAAATCAGGCTCTTGGAGCAAAGCTATTTTGGAAAATTTTAAATGAGTGGAATCTTAAATGGGTCAGAATTCTTAGAGGAAAATATTTCCATCATTTAGATGATGCAAATGTGATAAGAGCATCTGACCTTCCTAGAGGCTCCATAATTTGGAATTTCATTTACAAATCAAGAGTAGTTATAGAAGAGAACATCCCTTGGAACATTAAAGATGGGTCTTCTGCCAGATTTTGGGAAGACTATTTGGGTGGAGAGCCCTGCATTAACCAATTGTTAGGTCAGAATAATATTAGCAAGATCTGCTCAGAGGAATGGGGCCTCCTGGTTAAAGACTACACAGATCCAGATTCTCAAAATTTTGTTGATGGCTCTTGGCAGTGGAAGAAGTTTGAACTTCTTAATATTGACCCCTCAGAACTTAGTGCTTTGAAAAAGATAATTAAAAATAGATCCTTTATGATCAAAGTAGGGCAAGATGATTTAATTTGGAATGGCTCAAAAATAGGGGATTATAAGGTGAAGGATGGATATAATATTCTCTCTATCATTCCTTCTCAACAGCAACCCCAAGTTTATAAATAGTTATGCTGGAAAAAAAATTTGTCTTCCTAAAGAAGGAATATTTTCATGGGCAGCAATTCAAGGAAGGATACTGATGGCCAATGGTTTTAAATAAATGGGATTTTATGGCCCCTCTAGATGTGTGTTATGTCAAAGTGATGAATAGGACACAAATCATCTACTATTATCATGCCCCTTTGCAATGGAATGTTGGAGATGGTTATGTGCTAAGCTGGGTTGGTCCTCTACTCTCCCCAATGAAATTCAATCTCTCTTTACTTCTTGGTGTCATCTTTACAAGGATAGTTTAGCTGGCAACTTCTGGATTATATCTCCATCCATTATAATTTGGGAGCTATGGAAAGAGAGGAAAAAAAGAATCTTTCAAGATATCTCTCTAGAATATGCCTCTATTTGAAGCAGAATTGAGGCATCCATCGTGGAAGTTATGAATGCCAGGATCCAATTACAAAGTGCTCAACATAAGTCATACACAAGTTGGGATGATCTTATGTTCAAGAATTGGTTTGGGTTAAAACTTCCTTTAACAATTGGTAAAGGTGTCAAAGCTACTACAAGTCTTAGAGCTAATTGCAAATGGAGGACTCCTTTTGGATGGAGTAAACTAAACTTTGATGGTGCTTCTAAAGGCAATCTGGACCCTTCTGGAGTTGGATACATTATTCATTCTGATGAGGGAAAAGTACTTGCAAAATTAGCAAGCCCACTAGAATGTGGCACAAGCAACATGACAGAATTTAAAGCATTACTTCTTGGTCTGTCACTGGCATTCAAATTAGGGATAAAAAAGTGGAAATCGAAGGAGATTCACTTATTACTATCAATGCAGTTAGAGCTTGAACGACCCATAATTGGAAACTTCAAGAAACTTTGGAGGTTATTTTAAACTTTATAAATAAATTTGAATCCTCAACGGTCAATCATATTTACCGGGAAGGGAATGCTCTGGCTGATGAGTTGGCCAATATTGTTGCTTCAGGGCAATACATTAAATGCATTTTCTAATTCATCATGGCACTCAACTAGGCATTCATTAGAGCTTTGGGTTACCGTTCTGGTGCATTGTGGAGGTTAGATTGTCTTTTCATCTTTAATTCACAATATATCTGTGGTTGTGGCCAAGATGTTCATTGGAGTTTAAAAGACAACTCCTGACATTTCCATCTGGCTGATTGTGATTCAGCTTAATGGCACAAGTTTTCTTAATATCCCAATCTTTTGCATGGATCAAACGTCTTCATAAATGCACATCTTGTCATTTTGGCGAGAACTGTACTGAGGTACCTTCTCACGCAACCCTTAGTGGAAGGCAGGGCTAGTTGAAGTGGGAGCTTTGGTTATCGACATTTATCAAACTCATACGACTACAAGTCATTCATTGCTGGGGGCAGCTCATGAGTACAATGCCAGTGAGGGGTCGACTCTACAACAAGTTTTCTTATTTATGCTACCCAGCGAGTTTTATTCTATTATAACAAGCCATGGAATTTCTTTGTCTGGATAGTTGGTAGCATTTTATTTTTCTCCTCCATGCTTTTGCAGCATTGTAAGCTACACCAATATGGATACTCCTATCAAATTTGGTACAGATGTAGACCAGGTCACTTTTGATACTCCTATCTCTTTCAACCATCTTTCAGATGTCTGTATCTACCACCATCCCCTGGTCTTTCACGCAGTGAGGACAGTTTTGGGTTTCAATTTCTTAAATACAAATCATAGATTCAGGGTCCTTTATGACATTTGTGAAGGCTTCCTTGCAAGCATTGTAGTGGCCGAGGCCTCTAAAAATTTAGTAGAGGACATGTGTGATAGGTTTTTTTATGGTGAATTCATTGCAGATCTCCACAATGTTGTTATGAATATCGATGCGGAGTTGACCACTCCTTTTCCTTGGGATTGAGCTTCATCCATGATGGCAGGGCAACCGTTCCTTGGGTTTGCAATAGGTGCATGAAGGAATTTCTATGTTGGCCCTCCTCGCCGACTTTTCATTCTCTAGGGGTGGGAGTGGGAGGATCACCATGTGTGCCTTATGATGATGCGTAGAGGACTAAATTTTCTTTCTAAGTTCCTAGGCATAGAGGATGGGCTTTTTGCCCCATTTGGAGATGATCTAGATGAAACTCTTCCTTGGGTACACCAATTTAAGTATGATGAGAAACTGGATGGGCTGGCCAGCCCAATATCTTATGATACAGATAATGGAGGTGAAGAGATGGAGGAAGACTCGGATGAAGAAGATGATCAAGAAATTGAGATAGGGGATGATATTGAAGATGATGTAGGGATGGACACGACTACTGTGATAGACTCAGAGCTTGAGGAGGTCTCTCCGGAGGATGATTCCATGGATGGCAACGGGGACTCTCTTCCAGCTGCTAGCTCCAAATCGAACTCTGCTCCCACCACTGAAAATGATACCACTTCTCCCTCTATTTGAATTTACAGAGATAAGTTTATTTTCGGTTAGATAATATCCATATTTTTTGTTGTTTATCATCATCTTTCGCTACGCTTAAGATTAACTTTGGATGAGCCTTGGTGCTCTGGTTTTGGATTTCACAATCCTCTAGGTGGGATTGGGTTATGAACCAGGAATAATTTTCTGTTATGCTTCATGTTTTCCTGTTTATATGCTTTTATAATTTTAATACAAAATCTCGGCTATAGCCTCTTATTGATAAAAAAAAAAAAAATTAGTCTGATTTTCAAGTATATTTGCAGGTTAATGGAGCAAATTTCCACTGAAAACTAGTTATTTACATAACCCATGTAAATACATTGCATCTTTTTGCAAATAATAAGATGTCACGACATAGACATGGCACGAAAAACATTTGATAGAATACCTTAAATAAATGTATCACAAATTACAATGATGACAGATATGCACAAAACCCCACTCAACGAAACCAACGTGCTCTGTATCTTCACAAATCTACGATTCAGGGCAGAAGCTGTATGTAAAACACAAAACCCAAATCAAGAATGTGAAGGAGAAAATAGGCACAAATTACAGACAAAACATAACATAAACCTAATAACAATGCAAAATAACGGCAGACACTCATCCCTGAACATAATTATCAAAAGGGAAAATCTCACCTCAGGATGGCACCACTAACTGTAGAAGGGAAAATCACCCTCAGGATGGTACCACTAACCGTGAAAGCAAGAATGTACACACAGTTACAAACCAACACTTAATTCTAGAATCCCCTACTCTCAATGGCATGTAGGATACATGTTGAAGCACCAACAAGGCATGCTCCAGCAAAAGCAACAGAGCTGAAATTGAAAACCTTTCAAATAATTTTATGGGTAGTTTACATAGTTCACTGTTCATGACATCTGGCTCCTCCAAGCGTTGCCTGGTAATCTGAACATGCACGAGACACATGAGACACATACCTGCAGACTACCACGACTCCCAACGACCCTATTTTCTCACCAATTTTCTCAAGGGAAAATGAAAATACCATGGGTAAAAAAGAACAAAGCCAATCAGACAATAGAAATTAAAATCCAGAATTTCCTTTTAATAGAAAATATTGCCCCGACCATATTATAAATGGGGATTCTTCGCAATTTGTCCAATTTTTGAGGCAGCAACTAATACGCAAAAACAAATAAAAAACATTAGTCCCTGCCATTAGAAAGCAGGGACTAATATATGTCATACCAAGAGGGTATATACTAATACAGTTAGACGCCACATTTAGCAGGCATAAAACTAATGACTAAGATGCAACTTTCTTATGAGAGTATTAACGTGGAAGCTGGCATAAGTCATGCCAAGGTAGTAAGGAAAAATAACAGGAAATGTTAAGAGAGGAAGGGGAAAATCTACGACCCCAAATGAAATCAAATTCGAACGAAAGAGCTACGGTTACAGAGAAAAAGCATGAGTAGCGCCTGAGACATTGAGAGAATACAACATGACACACAGATCAAATAGAAATCTGAAATGATTTTGTTCAATAGGAAGCTAAGGATCTGAAATAAACACAAACAATAAGGGTATTAACAAAAGGGTGTCCATACCACCATTTACCAAGTTGGAGGCTTAATGTGCAAAGAGATACGACTCCCACATTGATCTGTTATACCCGAACGCTCAAGGCAGGAATTTTTTCTTTTAGCAAGAAGAAGATTCTCATATGTTCTCCTAGAACTATAAATCGTTCATCCCCCTCAAAACCAGAACCAAAATCTCCATAAAAACCTCTCCCAAAAGCTCTTCATTTCTGGTAAATATAATGAAGATTCACAGAAGAAAACCGTTCAATTCTTAACAATAATAATGAAGAATCAATTCCAATCAACATTTACTAAAATTAAAAAATTCACATTTATAGTCATATATTCATACTCGTTTAATATTGTTAATTAATGGAAAGGGAAACATTCAATGTCATCGTATTATTAATAATTAGCGATAATTGCTAAACAATAATTCTATTCTATTAGAATGACACATACTCTCTCTCTCACACACACATATAATTCGTCAAGTTCAGGAAGTTGAAGATAACACGTGGGAGAGATTTAGCGAAGATTTGAAGACCTTGTGGATTGTAGCTCGTGCATGGAAGACACTGTAATTTATTTTTATATTAAAGACACTGTACAGAAGAAAAGTGGGAGAGAGTAGATATATTGGTTAGAGAGTACATGGAAAAGTTAGAACGACCTGATGAACTGACTCGCTGAAAGTTCTTACTCCGATCTCGAGGAGTTGGGTGAAATAGAAGCCATGTCATTGTTTCCAGTCTAATAGAAGGTCGGAATGGTATACTAATATTCTCAAAGAAGTGGACAGAAAATATGGATCAACAGAAGATCCAAAGAGTTATCGAACAGTCAATGATGGTGAGAGTAGTTTCAAAAGAGCTGGTAGAACATGGGGATGTCTTATTTATAAATTTTTAGAGTAGTTGGGGTATAAAGTTGTAAGTCAAATTATTTAATTTGTAAATGTCTAAGTGGAGTAATGATATAGAGGTTCTTAGTGGCTGTGATGCTTGATGTTAATTATTCATTTCAAGTGCGAATCATTTTTTTAACTGGAGATTAAAAAAATTAAGATTTGAGTGTGTGTTCAATTGAAGTGTTTGGAATTTTGAGATTGCGCTTATTTGTTTAGAATTGGTTCACAGAATTTTGTTCATATATGTTATTATAAATATTTTCTTGTGTGAAAATTATTAGTTTTGCCATATACTTGACATGCAATAATTTATTTATAGTAATTGTAATTAAAAAATTGTATGAAATATATGAAACTATAAATATAAATTCTAAATAAATAAAAAATAATAATAATTACAATTGTAATCTATTACTAATGTTCAAGTAGTTTGAATTTGGAGGAAGAGAAGATAGTTATTTCATACAACATATTTTAGAGTTCGAAATTTCTTGAAAGAATAAATAAGTAGATTTGAGACAATATTTGTGCTTATTTTCATGGTAGAATTCAAAATATACAAAGCATTTGAGAATTTTATACATTGTAGCATTGTGTAAAATAGATGATTCAAGATTTTTGTTATTTTATTTCAATATTTTTATATTATTGAAAAGAGTTTATCTTAGTCTTAGTTGTATGATTAAGTAAATTGGGAGGAGGACCAAACCATTAAATTGAGCCCAAAGGAAGGAAAAAAGTGAATTCAAAAGGATTGAATCCAACTAGAAAAAGACCCAACAAAGTAATTGAAAGGAAACTGAATGTGTGGAAAACAGCTCCCTACGCTAAACTCCTGAGGAAAGGATCGTGCAAATTCAGATTTAACCCTTATCAATTACAAAATGATAATACCATTCTCTGGAAAAATAGGAACCCCGAACCCCATGCATTGCAAGAGAGTGTGATGTAGCCCAAAACCCTCAAGAGAAAATACTTAGAAAATACACAAAAATATTACAGAACTCAAATTCTCATTAACTTCTCAAACTTACTCTTCTCTATAATGAAATAAAACTCCTACTTAATACAATTCTAAAAATTACCATATTTGGCAGATTTTTTGGAAATTTTTTTTTTTTTTCCATTTTTGGTAATTTTTAAAACTCATCCTATGAATCCTGATTTTTCCCAAGAAAATATCCCAACTAAGGCAAGTTAAATTGCCAACTAATCCACGAAATAAGAAACATGATTTCAGATTTATTATAAAAAACAAAACTAAAAAAACTGGAAAGAAATAGAAAAAGCCAATTTTGGAGGTCAAGATGAAATTTTAGGCTCCCAAAAAATGGTTGAAGCGGCCACCAACAAAGATAGCTGAGTTGGAATTGCCATTAACTCTAGCTCACAAATCCGCCTGTAAAATTTTAGCCAAAACCCACATCCGAGTCAAAATTTATGACCCTTTAAAGCTCCTGCATCAGAGTGTATAGTACTCAACGCGATCAGTTGCCACATGTCTTGCATGTCTTCACCCATCATCGAATCTTTCACAATTAGCTCTTACAAATATTATTGACCATCATAGGAATCCATCATAACTGTTTCATCCATGATTACCTTACACATCGTCCAAAGTGCCGACATTTGGAAAATTTAACCTCTGCCATAGAAAGGGATGCCTAGATCAACCTAGACCAAGTTTGATCATCCTTGTCATCTTCCAAGTGGAGTGAAAACACAACATGTTCACTCAACTAAATGACATAATGGATATCAAACTTAAATACATTATTTGCAAACAATTAATTACAAAACAAATAATATGAAATGTAAGGAAATATACAAGGTTGATAAACTTAATTATTTTACCAGTCTGATTCTCTACGAGAGCTTTAAATTCCTTAAACCGACTGAAAACTTGTGTCTTTCTTTTAAGGAAATAAATCCACATATCCTTCTACTGTAATCATCTATAAAAGATACAAAACATACAAATTTGGAGAGTGAAGGAACTTTGATAGGACCAAACACATCTGAATGTATAAGATCCAAAATACTAGAAGACTTGTGAGAAATGGAGTAAAATTGAACACAATTTTGCTTACCATAAACACAGTGTTCACAGAAGTCAAACTCGAGATTACAATCATTTATCCCCTCAACAAGGTTTTTATTTTTTAGGGTTCTAAGACCCTTCTCACCAATGTGGCCAAATCTCATATGCCACAACATTGTCTTTTCTGCAGGATGTTTGCATTCCAAAGTGTTAGCACCCTTAGGTACACTTGCTGCACTACCATCGAAACCCATTACCATAGAATTCTTCACTGCTGGTTCAGATGGTGGAGATGAAGTGATTGCTTCTCTCTTCCTTGAGAAAGAATAATTTTTGCACTGTGAAGTGCAAGCATCCAACTGAAACAGGGTACCTCTCCTAGTACCTTTCACGAGCACCATAGCTCCTCTAATCATCTTGCATCCATCTTTCAAAAAAACAACTTACACACCTGCATCATTCAACATACTTACAGATAAAAGGTTTCATACCAAAATCGAGATGTGCATTACCTCATTGATCCCCTTTACTCATCCATCAGTAAATATGATAGTGACTCTTCCTCGTCAAACTATCTCTAGGTGAGAATCATCACCCAGGTACACCTTCCCACAATCGAACTCCATATTGTTTGATAACCATCTTTGATGAGAGGTCATGTGAAAAGAAGCACCCAAGTCAATCAGCCACACATCATCAAATGCATGGGTGGCCAAGGCTGCGACAAAAGCATCACCATCTTCTTGAGATTTTTCAAAATCTGAATCTAAGCTTTTCTTCTTCTCCGTTGGCGCTTTGCAGTCCTTACAGAAGTTCCCAGACTTACCATAGTTCCAACATGTTGCCTTATACTTTCCAAGAGTCTTATATTTCCCATGGGATTTGGATCTATCCTTTTCAGACTTCTTGTCATTTTTCTTTTCTCTGTCTTTGGATCTACCACGAACAGCAAGGGCTTCTTTGGTTGAATCAGAGGTCTTTCTTCGCATCTCCTTAGATAACAGAAAAGACACCACATCATCCATTTTGAAATTGAAAATAGTACTCCCAAGGGCCATCACAAGATGGTCCCATGAATCTAGCAAGGAACATAGCAGAGTCATACATCAATCCTCCTCCTCCAACTTGACACTGGTTGATGTCAACTTTACAATCAACATGTTAAATGCATTCAGGTGATCTACAATAGATCCTCCTTCCTCCATTCTCAGAGAATACAAATTGTTTTTTAGGAACAATCTGTTCACCAAGGACATGGCCTGATAGACAGACCCAAGCCATGTCCACAATTTGTTTGCGGTCTTCTCCTCGAGAACATTCAGGAGAACAAAATCTGCTAGACAGAGTCTAATAAGACCCTTAGCTTTCTGATCCTTGAGATCCCAATTTTCTTGAGGCATGTTTACTGGTTTAATATCATTTGGAACTGCCTCCCATACATCACAGTCTATGAGCATGCCTTCCATCTTAAGTTTCTACAACTCAAAGTTTGTACCACTGAACGTTTTTGTTAGTAATAACTGAGAGGGGGGGAGTGAATCAGTGGCCTCAAAATTTATCCAATTTAAACTTTAATCCACCAATCAATACTTCTCAAATTATTATGTCCCAACAAGATGCATGCCTCTGAAATACTTGAAATAAATAACTCTCTGTCGGTTTACCTTGTCTGTCCTGATTCTCCTTGATAACCGATAAGCAGTAAACTATATTTTACCGATACTCAGTAAATATGCAGAGTATACCAGTCAATCCATAAATGCATATGCAGAATGTAAAACAATAAAGTAATGAACCATACACATATAACACAAGGATTTTAACATAGAAACCCTATTAAGGGAAAAACCACTAGGACCGGTACCCTAAATTTTCACTGTTCTGAAGTGAGCCCTATTAGGAGCCAACCCTGTTAAAGGTTACAAACACACGGTTAAGTGTGACCTTGTTAGAGGATTTTTATACATAGGTTATCAGTAAGTATCTGACATCTATGCTATCATCCTTGAATCAGTCTCATGACTGTCAATAGGCTTTATGCAAATCTTACTACCATCCTTGAATCAGCCTCCTTGTTAGACTGTCAATAGGCTTTAGGTAAGACCGGTGCTACTATCATGAGTCAACCTATTGGGTAATCTGTTATGATATACCTCAAATATAAAAGACTGTTAAGTCCTGCTCTATTAAGAGACTTAATGCTTCAATGGTTAAATTGAAACAAAATGACCTATTTCTAATGCAACCAAATTTCATATTTTCAAATCTATTTACTTACAATATCTTTCTGATCAATGCAAAAATACAATTCCTCTGTACTTGACTCTTTCTACTCTATGATGTTGTGCTTTACTATTCGTCGGTGTCTGCAGAATTCATTAGCTCTCCCTTAGCTTAATTGATCAGGACTGCATGAAGTTTATTCTTCATCAGTTTCTCTTCAGTATCTTCTATCAATTCACTCCCCCGTGTATCTGATTGCTTTTTGACCACACAGAGAATGAATTATGCTTGTCTCTTAAATAGACATGATATTCCTTAATTCTTGGTTCTTGATTCTTGGCATGAAAAACAATCTAGCCAAAATGATTTATGCTTTAACTCCTATTTTATCTCATAGTTATCTTTTTGCCAACTGTATAAAGCATCTTTAAATCAATTAATTAATGGTGGTTGAATAAAGAAAATAAAACAACCAGTTAAGTCTATCTCTTAGCTCTCCCAACTAGATATTTTGTTGTTTTCTAATCTCTTTGTTCTGTCGGTCAATTCTATAGTTTGTCGTTGGTGAAAACTGCCAGTTCTATTGGTGCAGGTTCAGTTAGCTTTAGGATCTCCGTTCGTCAGGCATCATAGGATATTTCTCATTAGGCAACATAGGATCTTTCTCATTGGGCATCCTATTATTCTACTTCATCGGGCAATACTGTCTTCTTCTCGTCGGGCATCACTGTGACTTTTTCTCTGTATTTACCGATGGTGTGCACTCAGTCGATGTAGTCTATCACTTACTGAATACTTGACTTTTATGCATTGCTGAAAGTAGATTCTTTTTTTTATTATTTCTCTGAAGTCTTTGGCATGACCATATAGATGATATCAAGTTGACATCAATGACAATACAAACCATTAACTGATTTAATGTCTTGCATCATCTTCAACTTAATATAGTCAAACATTCAATCAGTGACATGTCATCAATCTCTCCCTTTGGCATTGATGGCAACATGATATATTATCACACTATACTATTTCTAATACAATATGAAATACAGTTGTTGAGATTTATCAAATTACCAAATAGTTTGTTTTGATAACCGATAAAATGTCTGACTGCCGGTAAGCTTTGTGTAAACTTAGATTTGATTCTTGCAACTTTTCTTTTTCTTCTTCTGATGTGTTATGTCCTCTTTATTGTGTCAATTCCTCTCTTTTGATTGTTCTTCTTCTTTGATGTCTTTGTCTATTGTTTGCAACTTTTATACAAATTCTCTCCCTATGGATATGATCTTTCCCTGTTTGGAGTAATCTGATAATGAATATTTTCTGATGATAATATGAATACATTCTCCCCCTTTGACAATAATGCCAAACAAATATTTTACAAATATCTAACATTCTGTCAAACAATTTCTTCTATCCATAATATATTCCTTGAATTTCCCTTATCCATCATCAATATAACAATCTGTTCTAGTGCTTGGTTCTGATATATACCTTTCTGAATATAGATGTAGCTTTGAAGTTCAGCTTCTACTTGCATCAATCATGAATGATATTCTGATACTATATGGTTGATGCAGTGTGCAGTCTTTTTACTGACTGGTAGACATGGGTTTTACCCCTAGTCTTTTTCTTAGTTACTCAAATGTATCCTTGGGCAGTGGCTTGGTGAAGATATCAGCCAATTGTTCTTTTGATTGCACATATTTAAGTATCACCTCTTTTTCTTGAACTTGTTCTCTTAAATAATGATACTTGATGGCAATGTGTTTAGTCTTTGCATGCATGCTTGGATTCTTGAAAATATTTATTGCACTGGTGTTATCACAATAGATAACTACTGGTTCTTTGATCTTCATATGCATACCTTCCAGCAGCTGTTTGATCCATGCAATATTTGAGCAGTTTGCAGCAGTAGAAACATATTCTGCTTGTGCAGTGGACTGAGAGATGCATCCTTACTTCTTGCTAATCCGTGTGATAAGTCTGTCACCCATAAAGAATGCTCCTTTAGTTGTGCTCTTTCGGTCATCAAGATTTCCAGCCTAATCAGCGTCAGTAAACACTTTCAATTCTAATTTGTCTTCTCTTCTATACCATAAGCCAAATTCCTCAATATTCTTCAGATATCTTAGAATTCTTTTCACAGTAGTTATATGTGATTCCCTGGGGTTAGCAAAAAATCTAGCGACAATTCCTACTGCATGTGCAATATCTGGTCTAGTGTGTACAACATACATGAGTTTCCCTATCATGGATCTGTATAGAGTCTGATTTACCTCTATTGTCTTGTCTTCCTTTGTTAATTTGCATCCAGTAGCCATCAGTGTTCCAACAGGTTTGGAATATTCGATCTTGAATATTTTGAGAACTTCTTTGATGTATTTGGACTGTGTTATGAAAATACCTTCACTTTGTTGAATGATCTGCAAACCAAGAAAGAACTTGATCTCTCCAAACATAGACATCTCAAATTCCTTTCTCATCTCATCAGCAAATGATTTGCATAGCATATCATTGCCTCCAAATATGATGTCATCAACAAATATTTCAGCAATCAAAGTGTTAGCATTAGTATCTTCTTTCAAATAAAGATTACTGTTTTCACTAGTCCTTATGAATCCAATACTTATTAGATAGGAATGAAGTATTTCATACCAAGCTCTGGGAGCTTGTTTTAATTCATACAAGGCTTTGTGAAGTCTACATACCATGTTCCTTTTGTCTAGATTCACAAACCCTTCTGGTTGTTCAATGTATGCCTCTTCTTCAAGTATTCTATTTAGGAATGCTGACTTGACGTCCATTTGATATACATTGAATCTTTTGTATGTAGCATAAGCAAGTAGAATTCTTACTCCTTCTAGCCTAGCAACGGGTGCAAAGGTTTCTCCATAGTCTATACCTTCTTCTTGTGCATACCCATTGCATACTAGTCTTGCTTTATTCCTTGTGACTTCTCCATTCTCATTTAGTTTGTTCCTAAATATCCATTTTGTACCGATGACATTCTTGTCATCTAGTCTTGGCACAAGTGACCATGTCTTATTCTTCTCAATTTGTTCAATCTCATCATTCATAGCACTTATCCATTCTTCATTATCTAGTGCAACATTGACAGACTTTGGTTCAAACTCACAAATTATGTAATTTGAGTTTAAAGACTTACTTCTTGTTCTTGTACTAGATTTCTTATCTCCTATGATATGGTCCTCTAGATGGTTCCTTCTGACATATCTTGCAAGTATAGGTACAACTCTTTGTATTTAAGCTTCATCCTTATTACCTTGCACATTATCTTGATCATTATCCTGACCATCGGTAATAGCATTCTGATCATCGGTTACAACATTCTGTTGTTCTAGATTTATGCACTGTTGCTTGGGTAAAGTTGTGGGTTCTTCACAGTATACAAACTTGTTGTAGTCCTCTGGTTCTTTTTTTCTCTCCATCTCATTCTTTTCTGCAAATTCATCAATCTTTACATTTGCACTTTCAACTATTTTGTTAGAAGCTTTGATTAGACATTTAAAAGCTTCACTTTTGGTAGAATACCCCAGAAAAATTCCTTCATCACTTTTGGGATCTAACTTTCCATTTCTATTGTCCTTTAAGACATAACATTGACTGCCAAAAATTTTGAAAAAACCTACATTGTGTGTTTTACCATACCATAGCTCATAAGGAGTCTTCTTTGAGTCCTTTCTTAATTGTACTCTATTAAGTGTGTAGACAGCAGTGCTAATAGCTTCCCTCTAGAAGATCTGGGTGATGTCCTTCTCTATCATCAGTGTTCTTGCATAATCAACTATTGATCTATTCCTTCTCTCAGCAATCCCATTTTGTTGTGGCGTCCTTGGTGCAAAAACCTGTCTTTTTATTCCATGGTCATTACAGAAATTAGTGAATTCATCTGATATAAATTCTCCTCCTCTATTTGATCTTAAAAATTTTAGATCCTTGCCACTTTGCTTTTCAACCATAGCCTTATACCATTTAAACATCTTAAATGCTTCAGATTTTTCTTTTAAAAACATGACTGTCATCATTCTAGAGTAATCACCAACAAAGAGAATAAAATATATATCTCCATGATAGCTCTTTTCCCTTATAGGTCCACATAAGTCATTATGGACTAATTCTAGAATATCATCAGATGTATGGGTTTTTCTTTTGAAACTAGACTTTGTCATTTTACCTTTTTGACAATTCTTGCACATGATGTTGTCTGGATTTGTCATCGTCGGTAAGCCTCT
>MU226749.1:1019343-1029554 GCA_018584345.1 Thuja plicata
AAAGTAATGAACCATACACATATAACACAAGGATTTTAACGTGGAAACCCTGTTAAGGGAAAAACCACTGGGACCGGTACCCCAAATTTTCACTCTTCTGAAGTGAGCCCTGTTAGGAGCCAACCTTTTTAAAGGTTACAAACACACAGTTAAGTGTGACCTTGTTAGAGGATTTTTATACATAGGTTGTCACTAAGTATCTGGCATCTATGCTACCATCCTTGAATCAGTCTCATGACTGTCAATAGGATTTATGCAAATCTTACTACCATCCTTGAATCAGCCTCCCTCTTAGACTATCAATAGGCTTTAAGTAAGACCGGTGCTACTATCATGAGTCAACCTTTTGGGTAATCTGTTAGGATATACCTAAAATATAAAAGACTATTAAGTCCTGCTCTGTTAAGAGACTTAATGCTTTAATGGTTAAACTGAAACAAAATGACCTGTTTCTAATAAAACTGAATTGCAGATTTTCTGATCTATTTACTTACAATATCTTTCTAATAAATGCAACAATAAAATTCCTTTGTACTTGACTCTTTCTAATTTTTGATGTTGTGCTTTACTGTTCGTCGATGTCTACAGAATTCATTAGCTCTCCCTTAGCTTAATTGATCAGGACTGCATGAAGTTTATTCTTCATTAGTTTCTCTTCAACATCTTCTATTAGTTCACTCTCCCATGTATTTGATTGCTTCTTGACCACATAGAGAATGAATTATGCTTGTCTCTTAAATAGACATGATATTTCTTAATTCTTGGTTCTTGATTCTTGGTGTGAAAAATAATCCAGCCAAAATGATTTATGCTTTAACTCTCATTTTATCTCATAGTTGTCTTTTTGCCAACTATATAAACCATCTTTAAATCAATTAATTAATGGTGGTTGAATAAAGTGAATAAAACAACCAGTTAATTCTATCTCTTAGCTCTCCCAGCTAGATATTTTTTCATTTTCTGATCTCTCTATTCTGTCAGTCAATTCTGCAGTTCATTGCCGGTGACAACTACCAGTTCCATCGGTGCAGCTTCAGTTAGCTTTGGGATCTCCATCCATCGGGCATCATAGGATCTTTCTCATCAGGAAAAATAGGATCTTTCTCGTTGGGCATCCTATAATTCTACTTCATCGGGCAATACTGTCTTTTGCTCATCGGGCATCCCTGCAACTTTTTATCTGTATTTACCGATGGTGTGCACTCCGTCGGTGTAGTCTGTCACTTAGTGAATACTTGAATTTTATGCATTGCTGAAAGCATATTCTTTGTTTTATTGTTTCTCTGAAGTCTTTGGCATGACCATATAGATGATATCAAGTTGACATCAATGATAATACAAACCATTAACTGATTTAATGTCTTGCATCATCTTCAACTTAATATAGTTAAACATTCAATCAGTTACATGTCATCAGTTTCCACCTCCATTATACTATATGAAGAACTTGCCATCTATTCCTACAATAAGGTTATGAATACTCTACAACAATACTCCCATTTAACTGGAGATTAGCTCAAAAAACCCGTGCCCTAACAAATAGAACCAAAACTAGCCAGGCTCTAATACCAACTGAAAGGAAACTAAGTGTGCAGAAAATAGTTCCCTATGCTAAACTCCCAAGGAGAGGATCATGCAAATTCAGATTTAACCCTTATCAGTTATAGAATGATAATACAATTAAATCAGATGTTGCTGCAGTAACATACATACATACATAGAAAAATGAGAATAACACAATGATTTACCCTGGGGAAAACCTTTCGATAAAAAACCCTAGCACTCCAAAACCTTCACAATGTATTAATCAAAACTATTATTGTTTACAATACACTTGCAATGCAAGTTCTCTCAGGAGATAATCGACACTTGAAGACAAATCTGGAAGCATAAGAACATTCCAACAATACACTAACTTCTCACTTAGCGATTTGCAAACCCAAAATGCTTATATCATGTGCTTCCCTTTTTAGGGAAATTTCCAAAGACAACCATATTAGGGTTTTACCATTCTCCAAAAAAATAGGAACCCTGATCCCCACGCATTATAGAAGAGTGTATAGTACTCAACATGACTACTTTCCACATGTCTTGCATGTCTTCACCCGTCATCGAATCTTTCACAATTAGCTCTTACAAACATTAATGACCGTCATAGGAATTAGTCATAACCATTTCAGTAATGATTAGCTTACACATTATCCAAAGTGCTGACATTTGGAAAATAACCTCTACCATAGAAAGGGATGCCTAGATCCACCTAGACCAAGTTTGATCATCCTTGTCATCTTCCAAGTGGAGTGAAAACACAACATGTTCACTCAACTAAATGACAGAATGAATATCAAAATTAAATACATTATTTGTGAATAATTAATTACAAAACAAATAATATCAAATGTAAGGAAATATACAAGGTTAAGACACCTTATTCCTAACATTATCCCACTTGTCAAACACCTTGTAAGAGCCAAAGGAAATAAGAGGATTTAACTGCTATAAGTTGAGAGGCCCATAGACTCCGAACACCATCTGAACTTCTCTATGCCCACAGGTTTTGTCAATGCATCCACAACATTCTTTACTGTATATACCTTCTCCAAACTTACCTTTCCATCCTCTACCATATCTCTAACAAAGTGAAACCAGACATCAATGTGCTTCATTCTGGCATAGAAAGTTAGATTCTTCGCAAGCCAAATAGCACTCTGAGTGTTGAAAAAAATTATAATCTGTCCTGCATCAACACCAACATCCAAACATAGTCTCCTAAGCCAAATGGCTTCCTCACAAGCACGAGTAGCTGCCATGTAATCTACTTCTATCATGGACAAAGTGACCATAGGTTTTCGCTTACTCATCCAAGTGATGGAACCACCAAACATAGTGAACACATAGGCACTAGTGGATCTTTTGCTGTCAATGTCACCTGCCCAATTTGAATCCAAAAACCCATGAATACAAATTGTATGCTGATCTCTAGAAGAGTTTCCATGATAGGATATGGAATACTCTGATGTACCCTTCAAATGTCTGAACACTCTCTTAACTACATCCCAATGTACTCATCCAGGTTTAGCCATAAACCAACTCAAGATTCCCACTGCTTGGGAAATGTCTAGTCTAGTACAAACCATAGCATACATAAGGCTTCCAATTGCACTCGCATAAGGTACTTTTCTCATGTCCTCCACCTCACTAGGAGAGCTTGGACAATCATCTATAGATAACTTTGTTCCAAAGAAACAGGAACACACAATGGTCTGCAATCTTCCATGCTAAACATGTCCAACATAGACTTCACATACTTACTCTGACTCAACCAAAGTTTTCTGTTAGATCTATCTCTGCTGATTTCCATTCCCAAAATATACCTGGCTACCCCTAGATCTTTCATCTCAAACTATGTTGATAACTAAGACTTCAAATCAGAAATCATACCCATACCCTTCCCAGTCAACAACATATCATCAACATATAATGTAATAATAAGAAGGCGATCATCGTCAACTTTGAAATAAACACAATGATCTGATAGCGATCTCAGAAAACTAATCAAAAACACAAAGGCATCAAATTTAAGGTACCACATCCTAGGAGATTATTTCAAACCATACAAAGAATTCTTTAATCTGCAAACCAAAGACTCTTTACCTTTCTGAATATAGTGCTCAGGTTGTGACATATAGATCTCTTCCTCCAAATCACCATGAAGGAAAGTTGTCCTCACATCCATATGTTCTACCTCTAAATCATACGATGCTACTAGAGATAATAGAAATCTAGTGGATGTAATATTTGCAACAGGAGATAGTATTTCACCATAATAAATTCCCTCCACTTGTGAATACCCCTTTGCAACCAATCTAACCTTGTACCTCTCAACACTGCCATCTGCACAGAATTTCTTCTTAAACACCCATTTGCTTCCAACAAGTTTTCATCCTTTAGACAAAGGTACTAGGTCACAATTTTTTTCTTCTCTAATGAAGCCATCTCATCATCCATGGCCTCAATCTAGGAACCTACATCTTCCATACCTATAGCCTCTTTCATAGATCTAGGCTCATTACTGTTTGTAATCAAGCATAAGCACAACTGGAATCTAACATAGAAAATCCAAACCTCTCTGGTTGCTTTCTTTCTCTCATGGATCTCCTCAAGGGTTGGGGTTGAGGTTGTTCTACCTCTTCTTCTAAATTTTTAGAGCTGCTAGAGCTCTCCTCATCATCAGATCCATCATGGTCTCTTTGTTCAGTCTTCTCAGGGGTAGGAGGCAACTGAACAACATCTTCTTTCATTTCTTTTTCATCTGGCTTTAGCACAATAGGAGAAAGTGTTATCTCTCTAAAAATAACATTGCTTCTATACAACACCTTACCAATAATAGGATCCCAAAGCTTGTATCCTTTCACACCAACACTATAGCCAATGAAGATACATTTTACAGCCTTGTTTTCCAACTTATATCTTCTCTCCTTAGGCACATGTGCATAAGCTTCACAACCAAAAACATGAAGATGTCTAACTGAAGGCTTCTTACCAGACCACACATTCATGGGTATCTTACCAACAAGAGCTGATGTAGGAGATATGTTAACCAAATAGCAAGCAGTGGCCATAGCTTCAACCAAAAACCTTTGTTTGAGCCCACCTCCACTAAGCATACTCCTAGCCTTCTCCATCAGTGTCTTGTTCATTCTTTCTACAACTCCATTTTTTTGTGGGGTATAAGGAGTTGTCTTATGCCTCTTGATCCCTCATTCTTTATAGAATTGTTCAAAATCTGCCAAACAAAACTCACCACCATTGTCAGTTCTTACACACGTAATTCTTTTACCATTCTGATTCTCTATGAGATATTTAAATTCCTTGAACCGACTAAAAAATTTTGTCTTGCTTTTAAGGAAATAAATCCATGTCCTTCTACAGTAATCATCTATAAAAGATACAAAATATACATATTTGGAGAGTGAAGGAACTTTAACAGGACCAAACACATCTGAACGGATAATATCCAAAATACTAGAAGACTTGTGAGAACTAGAGTAAAACTAAACACGATTTTGCTTACCATATACACAGTGTTCTCAAAATTCAAACTCAAGATTACAATCATTTATCCCCTTAATGAGGTTGTTATTTTTTAGGGTTCTGAGACCCTCCTCACCAATGTGGCCAAATCTCATATGCCACAACATTGTATTTTCTGTAGGAAGTTTGTCTTCCAAAGTGTTAGCACCCTTAGGTACACTTGCTGCACTACCATCAAAACCCATTACCACAGACTTCTTCACTGCTGGTTCAGATGGTAGACATGAAGTGACTGCTACTCTCTTCCTTGAGATAGAAGAACTATTGCACTATGAAGTGCAAGCATCCAGCTGAAACATGGTACCTCTCCTAATACCTTTCATGAGCACCATAGCTCCTCTAATCATCTTGCATCCATCTTTTGAAAAAACAACTTGCACACCTGCATCATTTAGCATACTTATAGATAACATGTTTTGTGCCAAAATCGGGATGTGCATTACCCTGTTGATCCCATTTACTTGTCCATCAGGGAATCTGATAGTGACTCTTCCTTGTCCAACTATCTCTAGGTGAGAATCATCACCCAGGTACACCTTTCCACCATAAAACTCCTTGTCCTATGAGAACCAAATTTGATGAGAGGTCATGTGAAAAGATGCACCCGAGTCAATAAGCCACACATCATCAGATGTATGGGTGGCCAAGGCTGTGACAAAAGCATCACCATCTTCTTGAGATTTTTCAAAATCTGAATTTGGGATTTTCTTCTTCTTCTTTGGCTCTTTACAGTCCTTACGGAAGTGCCTAGACTTACCAAAGTTCCAACATGTTTCCTTAGACTTTCCAAGAGTCTTACATTTCCCACGGGATTTGGATCTACACTTTTCAGACTTCTTGTCATTTTTCTTTCCTTTATCTTTGGATCTACTGCGAATAGCAAGGGCTGCCCTGGTTGAACCAGAGGTCTTTCGTCACATCTCCTCAGATAATAGTGAAGACACCACATCATCCATTTGGAAAGTGAAAATAGTACTCCCAAGGGATATCACAAGATGGTCCCATGAATCTCGCAAGGAACATAGCAGGGTTATACATTGATCCTCCTCCTCCAACTTGACACCGGTTGATGTCAACTATGCAATCAACATGTTAAATGCATTCAGGTGATCTGCAATGGATCCTCCTTCCTCCATTCTCAGAGGATACATATTATTTCCCAGGAATAATATGTACACCAAGGACTTGGCCTGATACACAGACCCAAGCCATGTCCACAATTTATTTGTTGTCTTCTCCTTGAGAACATTTAGGAGAATAGAATCTACTAGATAGATTCTAATGAGACCCTTAGCTTTCTGATCCTTGAGATCCCAATCTACTTGATGCATGTTTACTGGTTTGATATCATTTGCAACCACCTCCCATACATCATGGTCTATGAGCATGTCTTCCATCTTGAGTTTCCACAACTCAAAGTTGTTGCCACTGAACTTTTCCACCTCCATTCTACTGTATGAAGAACTTTCCATCTCTTCCTGCAATAAGGTTATAAATACTCTGCAACAATACTCCTACTAAACTAGAGATTAGCTAAAAAACCCACACCCTAACAAATAGAACCAAAACTAGCCAGGCTCTGATACCAGCTGAAAGAAAACTAAGTGTTCAGAAAATAGTTCCCTATGGTAAACTCCCAAGGAGAGGATCGCGCAAGTTCAGATTTAATCCTTATCAATTACAGAATGATAATACAATTAAATCAGAGATGTTGTTGCAATAACATGCATACATAGAAAAATGAGAATGACACAATGATTTACCCTAGGGAAAACCTTTCGGTAAACAACCCCACAACTCCAAAACCTGCACAATGTATTAATCAAAACTATTATTGTTTACAATACACTTGCAATTCAAGTTCTCTCAGGAGATAATTGACACTTGAAGACAAATCTGGTAGCATAACAACATTCCAACAATACACTAACTTCTCACTCAGCGATTTTCAACCCCAAAATTCTTATATCATGCACTTCCCTTTTTAGGGCAATTTCCAAAGACAACCGTATTAGGGCTTTACCATTCTCCAAAAAAATAGGAACCCCAAACCCCACACATTACAGAAGAGTGTACAGTACTCAACATGATCAGTTTCCACATGTCTTGCATGCCTTCACCCATGATTGAATCTTTTACAATTATCTCTTACAAATATTAATGGTCATCATAGGAATCCATCATAACCGTTTCAATCATAATTACCTTACACATTGTCCAAAGTGCTGACATTTGGAAAATAACCTCTACCACAGAAAGGGATGGCTAGATCCACCTAGACAAAGTTTGATCATCCTTGTCATCTTCAACGTGGAGTGAAAACACAACATGTTCACTCAACTAAATGAAAAAATGGATACCAAACTCAAATACATTATTTGCAAATAATTAATTACAAAACAGATAATATCAAATGTAAGGAAATATACAAGGTTGAGACACGTTATTCCTAACACTAACTAGCTGCAAGAACTAGTGGAAACAAAGAAGTACAAGAAAACCCTAGAGACAACAAAAACCCAAATACTAGAAGACTATAAAATGGGCCTTAACCTCCTTCCATTCTTTATTCAACTCCTTTATAATGTTAAAAAATGAACCTTTTTTTGGGTTACCACATGTTGAGATTGATGTAGCAGGTCCTTCTAATTTCATAACAGCTGCCATCTCTTTGCTCTTCATTTTGGTGTGCCTATGCTTATGTTCATCTACATAATTTGAAGAGAATCCAAAGTATTATCCATCATTGCCTTACTCAAATCGACTATCTCTTTCAGCTTCCTTTTAAGATCCTCTTGATTATTTTTCACATTTGAAATGGCAAACAATTTAATTTATTTCTTGGTTCTTTCCTTTAAAGTTTAGAAGTTTTATACTTGTTCAAAGGTATCGTATGTACAAACCAAGGGTACAAGATATTTCATCTTGGGTTGTATATTCTTAGGAAGTGCCATCTATGAGGGATTTTAAAAAAAAATCATGCCATCAATCTAGTTATAATTCCCACTCAAAATATGCAATAAAATAAAAATTAAGAACATCACCTAAGATACAAGGAAAATAATCTATCATAAGCACCCACTATATTTGAAGGGCAGAGTGAGGATAAAAATATCAATAAATAAGTTGATGAAATGAAGCCTCAATGCCTAAAAAATGATGAAACTACCTCATAAGATGGTTATTTCATATTTAGATATGATAACCTATTAATGTAAAACTAAATTGGTCTACAATCAAAATAGTGAGATGACCCTAATTTAATATGCAAACTGTAACAAGTGTGGTTGTCGTTGCACTGAAAGATCAACCTATTAATGCATGATACAACCACTATATTTATAGAATTCATAGGAGGCAGTTAGTCCCTTGTCACGAATTCTAAGGGGAGCGATGACCATTTTTCCAATAATCTCCCCCTCAGCATTACCTTAGGGGATTCAAACCTATGACCAAACTCTAATACCACATGTTACAAGTGTGGTTATCATTGAGTTAAAAGATCGACCTATTAATGCTTGATACAACCACTAGACTTATAGAGTCCACAGGAGGCAGTTAGTCCCTTGCCAAAAATCATGAGGGGAGCATTGACTATTTTGCAAAGACTAACAAAATAAATATAGCAGTATTTCAAGATATGTATTCAACAGTATGTACAAGAAGGAAAAGATAATATATAGAATTTGAATAAGTACATGTTGAAATTAGAAATGTCTTAAAGGAGATAAGTAAGCTATAAGAGTTACTCAACAACCCAAGAAAATATATGTAGTGAACATAATTTAATGGGGAAGATGTGGCACCTTTCTATTTATAATCAACCAGTTGAATGAGATGGAGGTGAAAAATAGTCTCATTAGTCAAGGGAGATGATATGTGTTCTTTTTTCCTAATTTTCATGATTGAATAATTTTAATTATCTAGGTAAAATTAATATAAGGTGTGCTAACGTATTATGCCAACATATATTTAAATGTTATCAACAAAAAATAATGTTACCCTCTACACCCAATCGTCGACCATATCACTCAAATGACTTATTCAATTAAAAACAAATAAATATTATCCAAAAAGTTTGTTTCTATACAAAATATGGATGATCCCAATTATTTTTCTGCTTCTAGTATTGTTTTAATTTATATCTCTTATAAAAACACTCGGAATCTCTCTTAGATTAATAACATTATTCAAGATGTGAAGCATGTGGTATGATTTGCTAAAAATAGATTAAAAAAATGACACTATCAATTAAAAATGTAGGATAGCTAAACGTTATAATTATGAAAAAGACCTAGCTTAATTTGTTTGATCATAGTTCAAGCCAACCATAATTTAATCTCAGAACATGGAATAATTTTGAATATTGGACAATTGTTATATAGTAAAAACTTTACCATCAATCTAGATATTTTTTATCCTTCCATTATCATTCCTTGTTATTAATTTCAACCTTTTTAGTTTTAACAATAAAATTAAGCTAGATGAAAGGAAAATTGTTCTTAAACTCCTTGTTTATTCTTTTGACTATGTAGTATATGGATATATGAAAGACATAAGTATATAAGTTCCTTCCAATATTGCTTCTTCCATTGAAATATATCTCCACTAAATTAAGTACATGTTGGTACATAAATTTATAACTTCCTCTCTATTACATCCATCACCACTTCAAGAATTAGACTTAGATTTTAATCTTCATCTTGATTAGAGAAAACTCATCCAAGGGTTATATATATTTTTTATAATATTTAAAGGAAAACAATTATGTATCTTTCTTGCCTCTAATATTTATAAGTCATGGGACACTTCAACTAACCTTCTTATAAATTAGATATTTGTTTCCAATTTACTACAATGGTTATTGTTTAAATGATTACAATCTCACAAAACTATGAGTATGATCTTAATTATTCTCTTGACATTATGGTGATTTACATACCTCTTATAATCATTTTTAATCTATTGCAAATTATTTTTGAGTGACTTCAAAATGTATTATCTTTGTTTCAAAAAACCCTCCTATTTTCTAAAATAAGAATAATGAAGCTTTTCTCGTTACTTTTTGTGTGATATTAAATGCATTTCTAACAAAGGATATTATTCTTTGAGAACCA
>MU226749.1:1029667-1093799 GCA_018584345.1 Thuja plicata
TGGACATAACTTGAATAAAAATAATTGAAAATGCAATCTTTTTTTAAGAAGTGTATAGAATCAAGTCTAGAATAATAATATGTAATTTTTTAAAAAATTTGGTCAAGTAGATAAAAAATTATTAAGAAAATGGGAGGCATATGTGTTTGAGAACTATGGATAAACTAGTAAAGAAAATTAAACTTTAATATGCTAATGTTGTCCAAAAATCAAAACACTTGTATAGTTAGAAAACTCCAAAAACTTGTGAAATTAAGGTAATAATTTTACATATACCCACTTAATGATGTGTAAACCTGATGATGAGGAAGTTGATAAAATTGTTCTAAAGAATAAAATAAATGAAAAGGGAGGGAAATGGAGGCAAATAAAGCTCCTACTACCCAATCTTTTTATTGAAGCCTATTAACTAGCCTTATTCTTAGCTTGAAAATTTACCGAGCCTAAGCCCAATTAGGCCATTTAGAATTAATGTAATGCAATTGTGTTAGTGGTATTTTGCTATTTTTTAGGTTGGTGGCCACTTTTTTACACACCGAATTACAATAAGATTAGTTATGCCAAGAGCATCCAAACCAAAACATAGGTCATACATTAGTACAATATTTGGAGAATAGATAAATATTAAATATATAGATCACATATAATATATAGACATCTAGATAAGAGATAAACATTAAACATAATACCTAGAAAAAAAGGCATGAAGCATGATCCACTCTAGGAGAGAGATGAGCCATGAACATGTTACACATATCCTGATACAAGATCCATTATTCCCGAACCAAATTTCATGGTCAACTCAAACACATAGTATCAAATTATCCAAAGAACCATATAACTTACAAACTGCATCTAGACCTCCACGTGCTATGGTGAGTGCAAAATCTATGTAAAAAGCCACATCACTAGACCGCTCTCCATGTCAAAATTAATCACAAAACATTTTTGAACCAGAATAGAAACTTATCATCATTGCATCACTTGGAAACCCTATTTTAGGATCATCATGAACTAGTTTTGGATCACCAAGAACCACCTCAACCAATAACAATACTGTAATATAATATAAATTACATTTGTGCATCTTCAATCGTTATTTTAAGAGTGGAAACCTTCTAGAAAAAACAACTCAATAACTGTCATCTTCAATTGTATGTATCTATCACTAAGCCACTAACATCTGAACACTTAACCTCTATCCTTAAGAATATAACATTAAAGGGACTGAAAATCATCATTCTCACATCATCTCTAGAATGCATATATGTCTCTTCCTACTTTGTAGCACTTTCAATACATACCTTTCTTCCAACACACAAGCTTACATCTTTTGTACAAGCTTCCTTGACTTCATTCTTTTGGACTTATCTCGACTACTAGATATACCAAACATGTCTTCAAAAAATACTTCTAGACCACAATATTTTAGAAAAAACATCTGGACCATAATGTTTGACATCAGTGACAACTAAATATCATCAACTAATCTATATTTCCAACAACTCATTTTCCTTAGGTGATGGTTCCATACTCATCATTGTCAATCATTAGTAATACCAACTTAAGCATGTGCAAAATGTTAATATCACAAATAATACATATAATTATTGTCTTGATTGTAGATTACATATATAGAAAGGATGAGCTTATAAATATCATAGGTTAAAAATCTATCTAGCTCATACACATCATAGTTACACAAGTTGATAAGCTATAGCATACATCACATACATATAAAGTAGCTTCAACATACATCACAAAGATAATATTAAGTAGTGCATACATAAATAGAAAAATTTAGTAGTGACAAGCTCATACAAGCATCACAAGTAAAATAGTGACTAGATTGTATATAATGACTAACTATAACATATTCATACTGTGTCCCAAAGAGAAAAATAATGTTAATACATTACACACTAAACTATAGATATAATTCATATCCTTGGCCTTTTACACTAGTATATAATTTGGAAGAAGATTTAGTGTATTCCATTCTACACCCATTGTTTGTCCTGAACCCAAGGAGGTTAAGTATACCATCATAAAATTTTAATAATAGGATTCAATACATCTCATACTACACCTTGAACACAAGCCCAATCCCAAATATTTTTACAAGTAGCGAACCAACCCACCTTCATGGATTTTGATTTAAATCACCTATAGGCCACTTGCGAAAACTATGTCTAGATATAAAGAATTTTATTTTTGCATATAACACTTGGTGATCTTAGTGATATCGTTTACTATATTCTTCACAATCTTGGGTAACATATATAACATCAGTTACAACTATTCTATTTACTACCAACGAACTCTCCTGATACAATTTCTCTCAATAATCATTACAATATCAAATCCTACATAGCCCCTAAAAAATATTCACCTCCATGTACCAAATGAATGTTGGGTAATCTAAAATATACAATATTATCTCTAGGAATTTTCCATTGGTATAGTTCAATGAAAAAAAAATAAATATTACTTTATTATATCAAAGTTATCCCTTGACATCTTTACATTTGTGAACTAGGTGAATGTTAACTAATATTTTCCACTATCCTAAACATTAATCATTGGCACAACCTAATAACTATTTGTCATTGCATAAATATCCCAACGGTTCTCACTGTTGGGAATCATACATAACAATATTTACAGTTCTGAACGAATAGATACGTAAAATACAATTAACTTATATATGAGTCTATACACACATTCCTATAGGTCTAGGGTTAAGTTTCACAAACACATACTAATCACATAGAAACAACACAAGATGACCTCAACTCAAAATGTACCATCAAATAATACCAACTCTAAGGTACTCAACTCATTCACTTCTTTTGTCTTGCTAATAAGAAGTGCATTATTATTGAATACAAATTATAAGGCTCTAACTCTTTTATAACCTTCACATTCCCAATTCACCCTCATCTAAAGCCTACCAAAAAGGGAAGTTTAAATAAGTGAAAACAACCCCAAATCCTTGGATTATCCCACCTTCCCCCCTAGACCCTCCATACTAACTTTAGGAAACACGACCATTCTTCACTTAATGGTCACCTACGTACTTGCTTCCTAATATATCAAAGTCAAAGGTAGCTCTCCTAACAAGCTCTCTTAAGGAAACCTACACATAGGCTTGCATAACTTATGTATGTCTCCAGTGTAGGATCAATAAATTAGGTAATGTCAAAAGGTAACATCTTGAAAGCGTTGTGTACAAGATCAAAAAGAAAAGGAGCAAGACTTGTGGTATATGAAAGTAAGATAAATTGACATCAAAGGTCATAGATAATGGCATAAAAGCATGATATACCACCCTTTAAATAATGTTCAACTTAATAAATAATGTAGGATTATACAATCATCATATACACATCATGTAGTCAAAATATTTAGCAATGTAAGATGTTCATGTAAGACACTGATTATAGAGTAGGATTTAGTAATGTGATTATTAGATATAGTAATAGAACTTCATCATGTAAATAAGTTTAAGATTTTACTAGAGTTAACATTTTGAAATTTTAATGATGTAGTATGAGGGTATGTGCATGATCATGGTATGTCAAACCAAGCCCTTAAGTGGCAAGGAAAATTCAGAAAATCAGGTTTAGGAAAGTTGACATAAAAATTTGAACAAGTTATCAATCTTATATAAAAGTGTGTAAGAAGAGAATTTGTAGAAAATTGAATCTAGTTTCTTTTCTACAAGCCATTTTAAAAAAGAATATATTCTATATGGTGAAATTTCAAATTTGTATGCAGTAGTATGAAAATTTTAGGAAAAAGATAAGAAGTAGGTGTATGTTTGACCACCTTAAACACAATAAAATGATAATATTTTTTTACAATATTATAGATATAAGTAGTAGACTCATGTCCGGATGTGATGCATATTTTTTTGTAATTTTTTTCTAAGTAAATAATTCAATATGATTTTTCTAATACAACTTTTCCAGAATATAAAAAATTTCGTGTCTGACCACCTTAACTTAGTCTAAAATTGATCAAATTCAAAACTTTTTTATTTTTTTATTGTAGTAGGCAAAGCTTAGAATGTGACTCATGTTTAGGATTTCAAAAATGTTGTACTTTTTGAAAGCTATAGCTATTTTTCAATCAGTCTTTCAACCAGGACTAAAAAGATAAGAAGTAGGTGTATGTCTGACCACCTTAAACACAATCAAATGATAATACTTTTTTACTAGATTCTAGATATAAGTAGTAGACTCATGTCCGGATGTGACACTTATTTTTTTGTAATTTTTTTCTAGGTAAATAATTAATTATGATTTTTCCTCTACAACTTTTTTAGAATATGAAAACTCCCATGTCTGACCACCTTAACTTAGTCTAAACTTAAGAAAATTGAATTTGTTTTCTTTTTTCCTTATAGTAGGTGAAGCATCGAATGTGACACATGTTTCTGATTTAAAAAATGTTATACCATTTGAAAGTTATAGATATTTTTTAGTTAGTCTACCAATCAGGGCTTCTTTTTCACATCACCACTTTTTGGCATACCATGATCTTGCACATACCCATGATTTGATGCAATAAGTGCTAAGTGTTCCGTTTATCCTTATGAGAGATGGGTTTTTGTGAACCACTACTCATGAAACATGGATCAATAAGTTTCAATTATAAACTACATAGTTGAATTGTGATCACGATATCAAAATTTGATTTGCCATAGAAAATCATCATCCTACTTATCATCCTGCTTATCATCCAATTTCATACTTGACACTTACGTTTCTAAAAGAGGAAAGAGGAGAAAACTTAAAATTAATAGGCCATCTACTATATTAAATGCACATACCATAATAAGTCTCCACTGCCATCCTACACAACACAATTTGACTGACACAACTTTAGTTTAATAAGCTAAGCACTATGCTAAACGTGCGTGCCAAAATATAAATCCACTGCTATCTAATGCAGTATGATTTGACCTTGCTATTATGAACTTTGTGGTGATCTATCCCTGGTTAGCATACTATACGAAGGACTTATATAATTTTTTTAAGTTCTTTATTCAAAATATATGGCCAAATAACCAATCCATTTTAAACTAAAGCGTGTTAGAGATTGAATTGACAAGAGGATGCATTGATTTGTATAGACCTATCATCGTTTAATTTGGGGCATGAATACAGATTGCCAACATCAATCTAATCTGAAGGCATTGGAGGAGGTCATAGTGCAATGATTATTTCAAAATTTGAAACTACAGTATGTTTTTAAAATATTTCATGCGCGTGTATCCATGGGTGGCTGGGAAATAAGTTTGCCTGACAAACTGCATTTAGGATGTATGATGAGGTGGTGTGGGAAGAAGCGCTAAAAAAAAAAATCCATTTTCTACAACTCTTGTGCTCATTGCATTCCACAAGACGACATCACTTTTAGGATAATATTTAGGATTTACGTAATTAGGGTTATACATTTCTACAGTTTTGTGTTTTTGGTTTAACAATTGTAAGGTTTATAATTTTAAGGTTTAGTGTTTAAGTTATAGAGTTTTATTTGATTTTATGGTTTTATATTATTATATGATTAATTTAGAATTTTTTTAATTATATGATGCTTAGAGGTTTGAAGTCATAAAAATTATACATTTAAAACAAAATAACAGTTTAATCTAACAACAAACAAAACTGCAATTTACCTTGTAAATTTTGAAACATTTTAAACCCTAATTTCTATTCTTTTCTCTATTTTTTGCTAAAATAATTAACAAAAATAAACAATACCAAATATAGGAGTGTAAGACATACCTAAAAGACAAAAAAAAATGGTGATGGGAGGTGGTGCCAACTAATCTGAACACATGCATTCGAATCCTTCCTCTTCTTGCCATGACTATAGCTTTGTGACTAAAAATACTCCGTGACTGTGAAAATAATCTAGGCTTTGGTTGGCGAAAAATTCCCTCCAATTAGAAATCAACTTCTTTCATTTACCCAATAGTCTTAATGAAGTACACATTACTCAACTTGAAGATAATTTTCTGCCCATATTTTGTAGATCAATTGCTGAAGATAATCTTTACTGCGGCATTTTCATAAGGCAAAAGGTCTCCTGTGATAACGGTCACATGTAGCTCTGAACAGGGTCTTATGTGACGGCTCTCTCTTTAGCCTCTGCAGGCATCACATAGAGTTCGTTGATAACAATTTTTACATTCTGGAGAAGATCTTTTGGGATTCCTGTGTTTACCACGCGGAAGAATCCCAATTCCTTGTAGGCCTCTCTCACTATACCTCTAGAGTAGTAAAAGTAAAGGAGAATAAAACAAATGAAAGTGAAAATGATAATGGTAGTAAACTGTCAAGTGGGTTGGACTTTGGCGCCACAATCCGGCTGTCTCTCCCTGCCAAGATCTCTTCTCAGGATTTGGTAGAGAAGATTGATCATTCTCATGAGGATGCCTATTGTACTCCCTATCCTTTAACAAGGACACCTTGCACCTGTTACCAGCTGGGCAGAGGCACAAATTCCCAACAGACAACCAATTTCTATGACAATTTGCAACAAAAACACAACCTGAACAACCTCTTTCTTTTTGAATCAATAAATACTAGTCTAATCTATCATGACCAAGGGATGTGATGTACTCGGCTACAAGTGTGGTCGTGATTTTTCTTTCTTCACATCTTCTCATTCCATTGGGTGCCCTGTACTTATTTTCTTTAATGTGTTGTGAGGAGATCATGATCAAAACACTCTCTTTATGATGCAGGTACGTTTTCTAAGAAGGGGCTATCAAATTAATTTTAAACCTGCCATTTGTTCGCAATCCAACATATTGGCATTGCCTTCTTTCATCCCCACTCTCTTGCCTACCTTTTTGCTCGTACTTTTCCCCAATTCCTAATTTCTCACAGAGCTGCATCAATTTTTGGGTTCTAACTACATGTTTTCTTTACCAAAAAAAACTATCTTACAAATTAATTCATCACAATCTTTCTAGCTCTCCATTTTAATTTCTAGAGTACGATTGGCTAGAGTGAAGGATTCAAAGTTAGAAAGCATAAGTTCAAGGGTTTGATTCTCTTCTTACCCACCCCAACTTTTAGACTAAAGGAAAATTAATTACTATATCTAATTTACCTTTAACTAAATATAGTTAATCAATGTTTTGTAACTAGTTATCTAATAAGGTGAATATTTAGGCAAACATTATATTAACATATAGTTAAAATGACATGTCTAGTTAAAAGGGAAAATAGACCATAGATCAATTACGAAGATCTGTTTATTCATAAATACAATAAGTGTTCAGATAATTATTGTATTTATGAATAAACAGATCTTCTGAATT
This sequence comes from Thuja plicata, assembly GCA_018584345.1. Taxonomy (NCBI): domain Eukaryota; kingdom Viridiplantae; phylum Streptophyta; class Pinopsida; order Cupressales; family Cupressaceae; genus Thuja; species Thuja plicata. The sequence goes on from MU226749.1 coordinate 1,037,010, forward strand.
TAGCTGTGGAGATTTTTTTGTTTCTTTTAATGTTCATCTATCCACCAAACAAGAAAAACATCAGTACCATAGTTTTGGAGCTACATTACGTTCCTTTGAGTGTATAAATAATAGTGATAAACTGAAAATTCCATTAACATCCTTGGATTTTAACTGTTTCTGAACAGGTTCTATGCTGCGGAAGTGGTTGTTGCGCTGGAATATCTTGACAGGAAGGGGATCGTGTACAGAGATCTGAAGCCACAAAACATACTGGTCCAAGATAGCGGCCACATAATGCTTACTGATTTCGATCTTTCCCTCCGCCTATTCAATAATATGACCCACAACGAAGCTCAGAAGTTTCTTTTTAAGGATTCCGACGAGCGTAGCTCCCAAGGGTCGTATTCATTTGTGGGAGCGAAGGAATACATGGCGCCGGAGATTCTGTGGAGCACTGGACACGCTTTTCCGAACACAGCCTGGTCGCTCAAGGGGCTTTTCCGAACACAGCCACTCGATCACGACTCTCGCGAATCCCTTCAGCGATTGTCTGTTGGGGTAAAACCTTCCATGCAGCTGCAGAACTGCATAAGCGCCGCACAAGCAGCGTAAATTACTGAAGTGACCCAGACTTAACTAGGACGAAATTGGAGAGGCCATTCTTAATAATCTGAGTTTTATAGGTGGCATATAAACCAGACTTAGTATCTTCAACGCTGATATTGTAGAAGCCCCACGATATCGTCATTTCTGGAACTTGACTGAAATCATTGCCGGCCAAAGTTCCGCTTGCCCAATACTGTACACTATTGTTCCATGTTAGAACGAATTGTTTGGCCCCAGATGGATACACATGAAAGGAGAAAAGCCCGGGAGCAGGATCGAATGAGTTTTTCCAACAGACTATCTTTTACTGTCCACCAAACCTCATCCCTGGCAACCAGGTGTCAACAGGATTTGTTAAACATGCATAAAAGTGATGAACCCAAAAGCAATTCAATTGTTTTCATTCGAATAGCTGCCTCTACGCTTTCAAATTTTAATCCAACATACTCCTCCAAACGCATGACCACAAGTATTCTGCTAGGTGATTTTGTGCCTCTCACCGTTGGTTTGGCTATCTTTTCACTTTTAATGTGGCGAAGACATCGGCAGAGGCATTGGCCAGAATCTATGGAGAGGCTTGCAGATTCCACGAATTCTTTCCTTAGAATATTTAGTTACATGGAGTTGAAGATCGCAACTAGGAATTTCAGGTCTAAGCTGGGGAGCCGAGGATTCGCCACGGCGTACAAAGGACATCTAATAGACGGTACAGCTGTGGCCATAAAGAAGATAGAGGGTGGTTCAAGACAAGATGAGAAGCAATTCCGAGAAGAAATCAGTTCTCTTGGAAACATACAACATGCCAATCTGGTAAGGCTTCGAGGGTTTTGTGCACAAGGATCAAGAAGGTTTCTGATTTATGATTACATGCCCAACGGCTCCTTGAACTCCTTACTCTTCACAAGTAATTCCGAAAGTAAACAAAAGCTACTTAACTGGGAGAACGATTTCAGATCGCATTAGGTACTGCAAGAGGATTACTTTATCTTCACGAAGAATGCAGAGATCGCATCATTCACTGTGATGTTAAGCCAGAAAATATTCTGCTGGATGGTAATTTGTCACCCAAGTTGGCCGATTTTGGGTTGGCAAAGCTTGTGGGTAGAGATTTCAGTCGAGTCCTAACCACAAGAAGAGGAACAAGAGGATATTTGGCTCTAGAGTGGATCTCCGGTCTTCCTATCACTCCCAAGGTTGATGTATACAGTTTTTGTATGACACTATTGGAAATCATTTCTGGCCGAAGGAATCTTGATTTAAATGTGCAAGATTCTAATAAGTATTACTTTCCAGCGTGGGTTGCAACTCAAATTTACAACAGCAGGAGGCCCATCACCTTGTTGAACGTCTCTTACAAGATAATTGCAAAAGCATTAGCTCTTAAAATCAGACATCTCCTTCCTCTTATTGTCCGCCCTGAACAAACTAGTTTTATTAAATCCAGGTATATTCTTGACAATATTATTGCTGTCTGGGAAGGGATGGAATGGGCTCGCCAATCTAAACAGGCTGCCCTGTTCCTCAAAATTGATTTTGCTAAAGCCTATGACTGCATTGAATGACCTTTTATTCTTGCTATGCTTCAAGCTCTTGGGTTCGGTCCTCACTTCCTGCAGTCTGTCGAAATGCTTTTTGGTGATGCCTCTGTGTGCATTATTATCAATGGGTCTCAATCTGATACTTTTGGGCATTTTAGATCCATCCGGCAAGGTTGTCCACTGGCTCCTGCCTTATATGTGCTTGCTGCTGAAGGCTTTTGGTATTTGCTTGCCAACTCTGTTTCCTCTGGTTTGGTTCGTGGCATTTCCCTTCTTGATTCCTCTTCCTAGCTTGTTAATGGTCACTTTGCAGATGACTCCTTTCTCACTCTTATTGAGGATGAGGAGAACATCTCCAATGCCTTGCAGTGCTTGGACACTTTTTGTCAAGCCTCTGGATCTACTATCCAATGGTCTAAAACTCTTTGTTTCAGACAATCTTTTCTTCCAGCCCCTACCTGGCTTAATAATTTTGGCTGGAAATGGGTTCAGCATGGGGAAGTTTTCTGCTTCCTGGGCATTCCCTTTGCTTTCCATGGCTCCTCTATGGATTTATGGAATGCTGTGATTGCCAAGATTGAAACAAAGTTGCAATATTGGATCTCCAAGCCTTTCCCTTGCTGGGAAATTTCAGATTTGCTCCAAAGTGTTGACTGCTACTCATGTCTACTATTCCTCATGTTGGGCTCCCTCTAAGGCTTCTTATCTCATGCTGGAACGTCTTCTCAGAGATTTTCTTTTGGCCTCTAGTGCTGACGGCCATGGGTTTCATAGGGTTGCCTGGGAGTTCTGTTGCCTTCCTTGTGATTCTGGAGGCCTTGGCCTTCTCTCCACTCAGAGATAGGGGCATGCTCTCTGTGTGAAGTGGATTATCTGTGCTCTTACTAGTGATGAGGCCTGGAAAATTCTTGTTAGGCACTGCATCTCATCTGGATTCCCAGTTCATAGGTCAGCTTGGAAGGACATTGGTCTCCAGACCTTGCTCACTATAAAAGAACCTTTTCAAATTTAGGGTACCTTCATCATCAAGAGCATTGGGAAAGCTTGGGAAGCTATTAAGCCTTGGCTCTGTTGGGATGGTGATGCCTTTCATAATGGTCTTTCTTTCAATCAACAGAGCCTCTGGTGGTCTCCGTTGTTTTCTATTCAAGGCATCCCCCTGGCCAAGACTCAAGGGACTAGTGCTTTGTGTTTTTTCAAACATGGCATTCGGACACCCAAGGACCTTTTCTCTAGAGCCTCTATGGGTCTTCGTTCATGGGAGGATATGCATGTTCAGTATCGTTTGGATCGCTCTGATCGCCGGACTTTTGATCTTTTGGTTTTTGTGATTCTTGCCAACTTGCTTCATAAGATTGGTATTCAGACTGTCAGGCCCTGGTGGAAGGATTGAAAATGGTATCCTATCATGCCTTTCAGCAACTACAAAGCAAGGCTGGTTTATAGGTGGTTGTCCCCCCATCTTTCGATGGTGGATACCCTTGATCAGAGATTGCATCTTCATTCTTCCACTTCTCACTGGAGCTCTCACTTTCAAAGCATCTGGGCTGCCATTACGGAGCCCAAGATGGCTCTTTTTTCTTGGTGTCTACTTTTTCAAGGGCTCCCAGTTGGCCCTAGGCTCAAACATTTGGGTGTCCATGACCCTCGATGTCCTTTCTGTGGTCACCCTGAATCTTTTTTGCATATCTTTTGGTTTTGTAGGAGAGCTCAATAGTTTTGGCAGTGGATTCATGATTTCTTCAAACCCTTTTGGCCTGAGCCTTTTTCTTGGCACATGATTGTCTTAGGAGATTCTCCTAGACTTCCCTCCAAGTTAACCTAGATTTGGCATATTTTAAGGTTGGAGATTTTGTTCACTTTATGGAAAGATAGGACTACTGTTATTTTTTCTCACAGCTTTCTTGATACAAATGTTGCTCTGTATAACAAGGCTTGCATTTGTAATAATGTTATGATGCAGATTCAAGTTCAAGCCAATAAAGTGGCTCTAGAAGTGGCTCTCCTGTAGGAGCTACTCAATCATTAGGGCAATTCTCCCTGCACTATTGCCAGGGTTCCTCTTGATGCCATTTTTGCTAAAGGTACTCCTCCCAGAGGCCGCTGCTGTGGGCGTAGCTCCTCGACTTGCCGCTCAGGCACCCTGCCACCACTCTCCAAGAGGTGGAGGCAATAGTTGGTAGTGCCACTAAGCTTCTACGCCTTGCTGTACTTCTGGGTGGTCTAAAGCTCCGGCTTAGTCTACCCCTCCTAATGCTCCTGGTTCTCGTCATGGCTCTGATTGGCATCCTGCCACCTTTTCCAAATTTCCCCGCCTAGCTTTAGCCATTTCTCCACCCAGGGTGGAAGAGAAAGATAAAGAAGAAGCTGAAGATGATAGATGGTCACTCTCTGACCCTCTTGTTAACCCCAATGATGTGTGGGGTTCTAATGATAAAGATCCTCCTCCTTTTGCCACTGCTCTTGCTGCCTAATGGCTTTATGCCTATTTTTATTTTTATGAATAGTTGTGTTCATTTTCCGGCTTTGCAGTGTGAACTCTGCAGGGTTATTTCTTTATCCTCCGGCCCCCTTTTTGTGGATATGTAACTTTGATATTTTATTAATTGAAAAGGCGCTATTCATAATAAGAAAAAAATTACAACAACAATACAGTTAATATTGTAGAGTATATTGTAGAGGAGATAGATATTGAAGAGGTGAGAAGAGAAAGTATTTTAGGGTTATTATGCATTGGCAATGATGAGGAGATGAGGCCGAGTATGCGACAAGTGGTGCTCATGCTGGAAGGGAAGATGTAACCTCAAATTCCATAGAATCAATGCTTTGCACACATTGATAAGCAAGAAATCTGGAGCAACACTGATAGCGGAAGCGCTAGCTGATGTAATTTGATAGAATAGTGTAAGTGGACCATATTCTAGAGGCAGGTTATCTAAGCTTAAATGTTAGTTAACAAGTAAATGTAAATCTAACTATAAGTAATATGTATGCTTTGGTAGTAGGTCATATTATTGAATAGGCAACATTCTTAAGCAAATAGTCTTATTACAATCAAGACTTTAAATTTAATGAGCAATCATTTCTCAAATTCCTTGTATTTAAGCTATCGGTCAATTCATTTTTAGGCTTTTTTAGGGAAAATATCTAATTAACAAGGAATTCAATATGCCAACATCTTGATAGACTCTATTTTATCCCAGACTACAAGGCCTTGCCAAATATTTGAAAGAATTTTTAAAGTTTTGGTTAATCTCACTTTGTCTTATGTAGAAAATATCATAAATCAATTATCCTAAAAAAAAATTATTGTATCAATCTTTAGACAGCAAGAAAAGAAGAGCTGAATAGTTTATAAACTACTTTTGTTTTTACATGACTTTAATTTAGTCTTGTGGAAATCACATAGTTCAATGGGAGATATTTTTTATGTTTGTTTTTTTTAAAAATGAGCATAAGTCATTTTGTTACATATCTTTTTGTGAAAATATTGAAATGTTAATTTTGCATCATTAAAAATTGTACACATATAAAGAACACATTTGTAGATGTTCCAAATATTTTTTACAAATAAACAAATAATTTATAATACTTTAATACAATTTTTTGAAAAATCAACAAGTAAATTTCTATTAAGCATTGTTTGGTAACAAATGACATATCTAGCATATGTCACATGAAGTGTGCAAAGTGATGTCAAATCTTTTCAAAATCTATTAAAGTTTTAAAAAATATATAACATGGAAATGATAATTTTATTTATTTTTTGAAAAAATCATAAGAACATTGGAGTAAGAAAGTTTTTAATTTTCAAATTAGATGAATAATAAGCTACATCAATTTGTAAGTAGGTTGAAATTCTATTTTAGAAAAGTGACATGTCTTTGTGAGCATAATAAGGAAAAAATACTAGTTATTCCATCAAGTTGTGAGTTTATTTGTTTGTTTGTACGGCTGAATACTCTTTCGTTGGACCCTTTAACTATGATTATATTAGATGGTACTACCACATAGTTGATCTATACATGACTATTATAGAATAATTTAGATAAGGAGGGAAGATAACTAAGAAGTGCATTATGCATAATTTTCTAAAAATGGTGTAATATAAATCTATTATATTTTTTTTTGTAGTGTCATTCCTGCCCCTTAACGATCTTCTGATCTTATTGAGGAGTCAAGGCTATTGAAGAAAACTTTTATATGGTAGAAAAAGAGATATGTGATGAATTTAAGGCATTGATTAGGCTAATCAAGAATCACATGAACTAGTTATGGGTGATAGTGATGTTATAAGGGTTGAATATGATTATCAAGAATAGATCAAGATATAACATGGATATCATGACAATCTCACTTGTATATGAACAAGAGTTATAGTGCAGCATAGTTCTTGCCAAGTGTAGCTATGGTAGGTTGAAAATTGTTAAAAGTATTGTAATCAAGGAAATTATTCTCTTTGAGGCATTCTATCAAATAGCTTAGGTTACTTTTCCATGCTTTCAAATTCTTTATATTCTGCAATGAGGAAAATTTGTCAAACAATTCACATGCCTTGCAAATACATTTACATTTTGTATACATTTATAGAAAGGTTGTTGGAGCTATAGCATGTCATAAAAATTCCTACCCGTGGTGGATGTCTATCTCATATTTTTACACTCCCATTTTGGCACAATTTGGGAGGCCAAAATCTACACAATCAACATTTACACATTTCCACTACATATGGCTAGATGTTTATAGATTCTTCTCAACAAACTCATTTTGTTCATATCCTAGAATTATAGAATTCCATGATGTAAATTATCATGTAGAATAAAAATAAATATAGTTTTTAATAATTGTAGGCTACAAAATTTGACAAAAGCTCACAAAAACAATCTCATTGACCTTATGAAGTTGATTAACCAACCACTAGCTTCTAAAGAAATTGTTCTTATGTCTTAAATGTCTATGAAACTAAATTGGGTACCTAAACATAACATCCAAATTATTTTAATTATCTAAAGCATAATTTTAAAATATTTATATAACAAGTAATTAAGAATTCAGGTAACTATAAATCCACTATCATAACTCTAGGAGAACTAAAGGATTAAGGGTCTAGCATTGGGAGGTTGAAAGCTCACGTAAATGAGAATTGGGGAAAATTTAATTGTCAATCTATGAATGATCTCTAGGCTGTCTTGTTAGTCATGTGTGAATTATACTATGGAAATATTAGGCTTAATGTTGAGTTGGTAACGTTTGGTGAACCTAGACATAAGGTCAACAGATAAGGCCATGCAAATTTGGGATCTATATATAGAACCATACAACATAATTATCTATCAATTTAGCAGGAAAATTGTATCAGATTAGAAAGGACAACATAATCAATTGTGATAGAAAAACAATCAAATCAAAAGAAAACAAAATATTTACATGGAAAGAAAATTGCAAAATAAGGTGATCGTTTATCAATAAAAATTGGATAATTCTTAAGACATTTCATACATAGTAAAATACTAGTGCACTTATAACAACATTGTCCTAAGATACTAGAATAAGATACATAACCTTATTCATATAGAATAAGATACTATATCCTCAATGGATTCATCTATTTGAAGTCAGATTAAAAAATGTAAGTATAAAATTGTAGAGATATTTAATACATAAAATAACTATTATTGTGCCAAAGTTCCTTTATATTATAAGTTAAAAGGCCGGTGTGTCAAGTAGTTGGGTCACCCTTTGGTGACAGTTGCCATGAGATAGCCCATGGTGTCTTTAATTTTTTCTATAGAAGAAAATGAACAATAGTAAGAGTTAGCTAACTATTGAACTAACTTTAAAGCTATGTGTGTTAATAAATGAGTGAAAACATGAAATTCAAAATTCTCCTTACTTTCTTTGTAGTGTTGCATGTACTAGCATAAGCTTCATGGCTCTTGGATGTCAACCATGTAAGTGTGTAAGCATGTAAACATTTAGAAAATAAAATCCCTTAGATAACCACTATACTCACAAGAGATAGTCTCGGTATTGAAAAAAAATCCAACCACTAAACCTGCCATGAATGTTTATAGGTAGTGTGTAAAATTCACTACCTATTTTAACAATGTATATACATGCATTTAGTAATTGGAAATACAACAACATTAAAAAAATATATCAAGGGCACCTCAAATGGGTCATGTGTCTCCATAATTAATATCATTCTGATTAATGATACTAATTACAATACAAGTTATTACAAATGAATGTCCACACATCAAAAGCATTTAGATGGACATACACATAACCAAAGATAGTTGCATTTGCATTGAAGTTATCTCAAAAAAAAAAATTGAATAATTGTATCTTTTCACTAATTACAGAGAAGAGCGTTTGTGGAAATGTTGAACACAATATCTATAGTTTAGCTTCTAGAATTAAAAAAACCTCGTATGAGGAGCTCTGGTTTAGTAGATTAGGTCCAAGGCACGACCATTAAGGGAAATGACCTTATTTAAAGCAAGGAAATATGTTAAGCTACTATAATTCAAAGGGTTGAAAAATAAACAAAGAAATCAAAGTTAGCAATAGATTCTTACCTAGCAAGAATACAAGACACACCAAAACATGTGTTTACAATTTGTGCATGAATTCAATTTAAGAAAAATATGAGAAAGGAATGTGCACATATAAATTACTATCATAAAAGAATAGAGTAAACCATCAAAAGGAGTATGTTTAACTATAATTGTAATATATTATAGGTTTAAACAATAATTTACACCATGAGATGATCAAACCCTAAAATCTAAACCTATAAAATTTTAATGTTAGGAAACAAAGAATTGTGATCATAATTGGGCCTCCATCCATGGAAACTAGGACACATTTAGTTAATGTCTGTCAACAAGTTTTTTTTATTTTTTTTAAAGTAAATTTGAGAATATAAAAGAAGGCAAAAGTTTATAAATAAATTGCCAAGGAAGTTGATAAATAGTGATGTAGGAAAGACTATAGGATGTAGCACAATTGACATAAATCAATGAGGAAAAGTATCCAATCTTCCTCCATTTTTTTATCACGGAATATTTTATTGGTTAATTAGATAAATACAAATCTTAAAAAGATCATTTAGTATTAGAAACAATGTTAAATATAGATAAAAATGGTTATTTTGTGCAATAAGAACATCCTTTAAGTCAAGTGGCATAGACACCATTAGGTGTACTAGCTATCAAATGGGTCATAATAGAGCCTACCAATTCATCTAGAGAAGGATTGACATTTCAACTAAAATAGTTTTTGTTAGTATTTTATCATGTAATGTAATAACATATTTCACTAGAAATATTTCATCATCGTTATAGCATTTTAGGGTGACCTACAAATATTGGGGACCTTTAGCATTATGTATAAGGATACCAAAAGGGTCTAACAAAAGTTGAGAACTAAGCAGTATCCCATTAGATGTAACAATTGAATTGAATTTCAAGTATTAGAATAACTGAGAGGGGGGAGGGGGGGGGGGGGGCTGAATTAGTGGCCTTAAAAATAATTCCAAAAATCCAACAAAAACTTATCTCTTAAAAATAATATCCTCTAGCTATCTTTCATTCCATCAAGATACATTCCATAAATAAACTTAGCAAATATAAACAGCTCGATGAGCTATATTGTTTACCTTTTCTAGACTTTATAGAATAGTAGTAAATAAACTTAGTGTTAATTGACCAATCCAGTTTCAATAATGTGTAAAGAAAAATATCAATGCAATGAACCATATACACATTTGAGACATAGATTTTAATGAGGAAACCCAATATGGGAAAAACCACCAGCGACCGGTAACCCAAAATATTTCCACTCTTCTGAAATGATCTCGGTGAAGATCCAACCCTGTTAAATGTTACAATACACACTATTTTTTATTAATTAAAATAGGTTTTACAAGGTTCTTAAAAATCGAAACATGAAAAAAGTATCAAGAATTATAGTTAAAATGAAGCAAAATAGAAAAGACAGAGTAGGCCAGGAAAAGCAAGAGAAAAAAAAAGATTCTACGAAAGAAAAAAAAATAGGGCTAACAAAAAAAACCAGGGCCGCTCATGACAAATCCACCATCAGAGCAGCCACCTTGGCTTTGAGAATTTCCATGTTGGCCACCAACTCCTTAATCTTTTTGAAGTCCAACACCATGTCCTGGGCCTTAATCTTCCTAGTTCTGGCTCTGGTGCGCTGACTGGGATCCTGTTCAGTGTTCTGATCTATCTCCACCTCCATATTTTCGACTTCCAGCCCATCTAATTTATCCTCTAGCTTCTCAATGATAGTATTAGTGTGCTCTTTGGAGGCCTTAAGGATATTATAGCTCTGCTCTACAATATTATTAAGTGTACATTCTACCCTAGTCATGTTCTCCTCCAACTTTTTCACTCTTCTATTTATCTCTGGATCCCTTGTAGTCTTCTCCTTAATATCCTTCTCCTTGCTATTAACCCTTTTATTTGAGGTCCTCCACCTCATACAATAACCATTTGATGGTTCTGTAATTGTCAACCATGCTGTTACAAGAATAATTAAGTAGGTCCATTTCGAACTCCTTGGCATTATCACTTAGAACCACTAAATAAGGGTCGATGATCTCATCCAACTTGACTTGGCCTCCCTCCCTCTCAATAACCTTAGGGTTTATGATTTCTCTTGTAATCCCCATCTTTGACTTTTTCACATTCAAATCATGCCACCTAATAATCTGCCCCTATTCAGCCACGTTACAATAGACACTGTTAAGTGTGACCTTGTTACAAGATTTAAAACCAATAGTTTGTCTTTTGACCTAGAACTCACTATTTTGTCAACAAGAAAACCTTTTGATACTCTTGAGTATCTCAATACATTAAGGATTGTTAAATCCCACTCGGTTAAGAGATTTTCTGAATCAATAGTTAAAATGATACAGTAAATGATATGTTCAAAATATAATTTTAACTTGCAAAGGTTTAGATCTATTGTTAGTCAAATAATACATCTATGATCAATGTTCACTTCAGTTCCTTTGCTCTCATTCTTTCTTCTCCTTGGTGAATGCTTTGTCCTCTATTGCTTGGTGTTTGCAGAATTCCTTGGCTCTGTTCTTTAGCCTGTATGATTAGATATGTATGAAGAATTCTTTCTTCACCAAAATATTTTTAGCATTCCTCTTTTTCATAATGAGTTCCTTGTCTCTTTATATAGACATGATTAGCCACTCAATCTCCTTGTTTTTATCATAGATCACTTCTTGATCAGTAAAACTCGCCATGTTGCTTTATCTCGTAAAGCTCTTCTTTAGTTTTATTCCAAAAATATCTCCTTAATAAATGTGAATAAAACACACTTTAAATCTCTTTCCATGCTTTAGTTTAACTGATCATTGAAAATAAAGCAATCAATCAGTCAATCCCTAAATATAGCTCTACCAGCTAAGTAGTTTTGTCATTCTTTAAGTTCAGTTCAGTTTGGTCATCAACTCCAGCTATGCTCGGTAAAAAATTAAGTTTACTCTGGTGCTCAGTATACACTTGCTCGGTAACACTTTCTCGGTATACTCTTTCTCAGTAACAATTGCTCAGTACATTCTCACTCGGTAACATTGTGAACTACTCAGGGTTCACTGTTTGTCGGTGTTCACTGTCACTTGGTGTATATAGAATTTTTATGTTTTACTGACCACATAAACTTTGTCTCTTTAGATATTCAAGGTATAACCAATATGTATATGGTCAATCAAACCATATCAATTTGATAGCAATGACAATACAATACATTAACTGAATTATTTCACTTCTACGTCTCGGTGGTCATCAGCTTATCAACTTCAAACATTCAATCAGTTATAGTTCATCAATCTCTCCCTTCTGCATTAATTGAAACATACTATGAAATATGCAGTATAAAATATGCCATAACTTACCAAACTTATTTTTCTATAAACAATTCAAATATTTGAATCTCGGTAAGGTTTTCTAGATTAGATTTGATTCTGCTGTGTGCTCTCCCTTTCTTCATTCCCTTTAATGGATAGGTGTAGCAATTCTATTTTATGATTATGTCTCTCTTTTTCTTGTATAATCTCTTCTCCCTTTTCTAGATAGATATGTAGTGTTAACTCTCTCCAATTCTCTCCCTTTAGATGTTCTTCTCCTTGATGTATATTTCATTGAATATCTCTCTCTCCCTTTAACAACAATGCCAAATTTTTTTTTATAGCTCTTCAGTAAACAACAATTGTTTTCTCCCTTTGAAGCTTTATGTCCCTTTAGTGGAATGATATGTCATTTCAGTCCATATCTCAGCTTGTATCAACATGATTGATCTTCTGATAATGTGTGGGCTGATGCAACCTCCTAGTCAGCTTAGTGACCATTAGACAAGGGATGAACCCCTAGTCTATTCCTTAGCTACTCAAATGTATGTTTTGGCGATGGTTTTATGAAGATGTCTGCTAGCTGTTCTTTGGATTGTACATATTCTAGTATCACCTATTTCTCTTGTACTTGTTCCCTCAAGTAATGATACTTAATAGCTATGTTCTTTGTCTTAGCATGCATGACAGGGTTCTTTGAGATTTAGATAGCACTAGTATTATCGCAATAGATATTTACTGGGTCAAGAATTTCTTCATTCATACCTTTCAACAATTGCTTGATCCATGCAATGTTAGAGAAATTTGCAGTAGCAGCTACATATTCTACTTCTACAATTGATTGAGCTATGCATCCTTGCTTTTTACTTATCCATGTGACAATTTTGTCACCCATAAAGAATGCTCCTCCTATAGTGTTTTTTCTATCATCTATGTTTCTAGCCCAATCGACATCGGTATAAATGTGTAGCTCAAATTTGCCTTCTTTATTGTACCACAAAGCATAGTCTTCAGTATTGTTCAAATATCTCAAAATTCTTTTAACAATAGTCATGTGTGATTCCTTAGGATTAACAATGAATCTTGCAACTATACCAACTGCATGTGCTATATCAGGTCTAGTGTGTATATCATACATTAGTTTACCAATTATAGATCTATATAAGGTTTGATTTACCTCAATTTTCTTGTCTTCCTTTGTCAATTTGCATCTGATTTCCATTGGTGTTCCAACTGGTTTTGAGTCCTCCATCTTGAATATCTTGATAACTTCTTTGATGTATTTGGATTGTGTGATGTAGATGCCTTCATCCTATTTTAGAATCTATAGACCAAGAAAAAAATTGATCTCTCCAAACATTGACATTTCAAATTCTTTGCTCATTTTTTCAGCAAATGGCTTGCATAGCATATCATTACCTCTAAATAAGATATCATCAACAAATATCTTAGCAATCAAAGTCTTATCTTTAGTATCTCTTTTCAAATACAGATTAATGTTGTCACTTGTTCTAATAAATCCAATACTAATGAGATAAGAGTAAAGTATTTCATACCATGCTCTCGGTGCTTGTTTTAATCCATACAAGGCTTTTTGTAGATTACAAACCATGTTCCTTTTTTTAGGATCAACAAACCCTTTAGGTTTTTCAATGTATACCTCCTCTTCTAGTATTCCATTCAGAAATGAAGATTTGGCATCCATTTGGTATACTTTCAATCCTTTAAAAGCAGCATAAGCAAGTGGAATTCTTACTCCTTCTAGTCTAGCAAAGGGTGCAAAGGTTTTTTCCATATTCAATACCTTCTTGTGCATACCAGTCTTGCTTTGTTCCATGTGACTTCTCCATTCTCATTATGTTTGTTTCTAAAAATCCATTTGGTGCCAATGAATTTTTTGTCACTCGGTCTAGGTACTAAAGTCCATGTTTTATTCTTCTCAATACTTTCAATCTCTTCATTCATTGCACTAACCCATTCTTGATTCTCAAGTGTAGCATTAACAGATTTAGGCTCACAATTACAAATCAAACATCTAGTGTTAAGAGACCTACTTCTTGTTCTCATTCTTTCTCTTTTGTCTCCAATGATTTTTTCCTATGGATGGTGTCTTCTGACATATTTATCAAGTATAGTTTTAGATCTTTGTTCTTTATTTTGATCTTCATCGCTTGGTTTAGCATTGTAAGCATTTTCCTGATTCTTGGTGTGTGCAGCCTATTGCACGGTTGCATTGTTCTATCACTCGGGTAAGATGTCAAGTTCTTCTATGTAGAAAAATCTATTATAATCATTTGTTTCCTTTCTACTTTCCTCATCATTTTTCTTAGCAAATCCATCTACTTTAACATTTGCACTTTCAATGAATTTGTTAGAAGATTTGTTCAAACATTTATAGGCCTTTCTTTTAGTAGAATATCCTAGAAATATTCCTTCATCACTTTTAAAGTCAATTTTCCCATTTCTATCATCTTCCAGTATATAACATTAACTTCCAAAAATTCTAAAGTAACTCACATTTGGTATGTATTCATACCATACCTCATAAGGTGTCTTATTTGTGTCTTTCTTCAATTGAACTCAGTTTAGTGTGTAGACAACAATACTTACAACTTCTCTCTAGAATGTTTGTGTGATGCCTTTTTCAATCATCAGTGTTTTGACACACTCAACAATTGATATATTCCTCCTTTCAGCAATCCCATTTTGCTATGGTGTTGTCAGTGTCAAAACCTATCTTGTAATTCCATGCTCATTAGAAAAGTTAGTGAATTCATGAGAAATAAATTCTCCTCCTCTATCTGATCTTAAAATTTTTAGTTCTTTTCCACTTTGTTTTTCAACTTTATCTTTATACCATTTGAACATCTTAAATGCTTCAGATTTCTCTTTTAAGAACATGACAGTCATCATCCTAGAATAGTCATCAACAAATAGAATACAATATCTATCATCATAATAACTCTTTGTTCTCATTGGTCCACATAGGTCAGTATGGACTAACTCCAAAATAACATTAGATGTGTGGCTTTTTCTCTTGAAACTAGACTTTGTCATTTTTCCTATTTGACAATTCTTGCACATAACATGGTCAGGCTTTGAAATACTTGGTAAGCCTCTTACTTTTCTTTGTTTACTTATCTTAACCATGTTGTCAAAATTCACATGACATAATATTTTATGTCACAACCAAACATCTTTATTTCTATCCATTAAACATGTGGTCTCAATATCATTAAGATAGAATAGATTACCTTTTGTTTGTTCACCAGTACCGATCAACTTTCCTTTTCCATTATAGATCATTGCCTATTTTCTCTTAAATGCAACTCGGTGTCCTGTGTTGTTTGGTTGTGAAACACTCAATAGCTTATAGCTAATTCCTTTCACCCAGTATGCATTTTCACATCTGATCAGATTATTCAACATGATGGTACCTTTTCCTTCAACAGGGAAAGGTGAGTCATTACCCATCCTAACTGATCCACCATTATAATATTCAAAAGTTTCAAACTCTTCTTTATCTCTAGTCATGTGATGAGTACAACCAATATCAATAATCCAAACATCATTTTTGCTAACTTTAGATATGAGTGTTGTTTCAGCATACCTTTCTTCTTCATCTGAGTCATCCTTCATAGCAACAAATACTACCTCAACATATTCATCTGAAATAGTACCAGAATTTATAGGTTTGTTCTCAACCAGGTAATAAGCCTTATTGCCTTTGTCCTTGTAATCCTAGTTATCTCTTCTATTAGATGGCATACTTCTTTTCATTAGTTATATCATTGTTTCTTTCATCCTTTCTCTTGTTAGGGAATCTAGCAGAAAAATGTCCAATTTCTTTGTAATTAAAATAGACCAATGGTAATTTACCTTTATATCTTCCTTTACCTCTATGTAATCTCCTAGATATTAGTTCTTCAAGTTCATCAAGTTCTTTTTCATCACTATCACTGTCACTATCATTTCTCATAGTTTGTTTATTACTAGATTTACTTATTTTTAGAGAAGATTTGAATGTAGACTGAATAGTAGGTTAGACATTGTTGTCATAGTTGTTCATCTCAAATGAAATAAGTCTACCAATAAAAATATCAAGTAACATTTTTATTTTCTACTGCTTTGATTTCTTGAATTACAGATACTCTAATAGCATAAACAGGTAGTGAGGTTCTCATAATTTTTCTTACCACTGTTTCTTCCTCAAGTACTCATGCTACTCCACGAATAGCATTAAAAACTTCTTTGATTCTGCTACTCTACTAGGTGATGTTCTCTCCTTTCATTCTCAGGTCATAATACTTTCCTCTAAGGCTTTAAGCTTTACCTCTCAGCACAATTGTGTCTCCTCCATGTACTAGCCTTAGTTTGTCCCACATTTATTTTGCAGAGGTGCATGATTTCACATCTTCAAATTCAGCATTGGATAGTGAAGAAGCAAGTTCTATCATCATAGAATTATGTTCATGTTTCTCTCTTAATTGATCAACCATTAGTCTAGTAGGTGCAGCATATTTTGTATCCAAGTGTTGTGTGACATCTTTCCAATACCTGATAGATGAAGTCTTATCATGCTTTTTCATGATGCAAAGTTGTCCTTGTTCAACTTAGGTACATCTCTTTTACTCATCTTGTGATATTTATCTTAATTTCCTTCAAACTTTACTTCCAAGCACCAAAGCTCTAATATGAATTGTTAGAATAACTGAAAGAGGGGGGTAAATCAGTGGCCTTAAAAATAATTCCAAAAATCCAACCAAAACTTATCTCTTAAATATAATGTACACTCTAGTTATCTTTCAGTCCATCAAGATGTATGTCAAAAATAAACTTAGAAAATATAAACTTCTCAGTGAGATATATTTTTTATCTTTTCTAGACTTTACCAAATATCAGTAAATAAACTTAGTGTTAACCGACCAATCTAGTTTAAATAATGTGTAAAGAAAAATATCAATGCAATGAACCATATACAAATTTGACACATAGATTTTAATGTGGAAACCCAATATGGGAAAAACAACCTGGGACCGGTAACCCAAAATATTTTCACTCTTCTGAAGTGAGCTTGGTGAAGAGAAAACCTTGTTAAAGGTTACAATACACATTATTAAGTACGACCTTGTTAGAAGATTTAAAACTAATAGTTTTCAAGTTTGACCTAGCACTCACTATTTTGTCAACAAGAAAACCTTTCAATACTCTTGAGTATCTCAATACATTAAGGACTGTTAAATCCCACCCGGTTAAGAGAATTTTTGAATCAATGGTTAAACTGATACAGTAAATTATCTACTCAAAATACAACTTCAACTTGAAAATATTAAGATCTATTGTTAGTCCAATAATACCTCTTTGATCAATGTTCACTTCAAATCCTTTTCTCTCATTATTTCTTCTGCTTGGTGTCTGCATAATTCCTTGGCTCTATTCTTCAGCATGTATGATCAGATCTGTATGAAGAATTCTTTCTTCACTAGAATATATTCAGAATTCCTCTTTTTCATTATGAATTCCTTGTCTCTTTATATAGACATGATTAGCCACTCAATCTTGTTTTTTTTTGTCATAGATCACTTCTTGATCCATAAAACTCGTCATGTGTTGCTTTATCCCGTAAAGCTCTTCTTTAGTTTTTATTGCACAAATCTCTCCTTGATAACTGTGAATAAAAAACTCTTTAAATATCTTTCCATGCTTTAGTTTAACTGATCATTGAAAATAAAGCAATCAACCAGTCAATCCCTAAATATAGCTCTGCTAGCTAAGTAGTTTTGTCATTCTTTAACTTCAGTTCAGTTCGGTCATTAAATCCATTCATGCTTGGTAAAAAATTTAGTTTATTGCGGTGCTCGGTATACACTTTCTCGGTAACACATTTTTGGTATACTCTTGCTTGGTAACACTTTCTTGGTATACTCTTTCTCGGTAACACTGTCAACTTCTCGGGGTTCACTGTCCGTTGGTGTATACAAACTTTTTATGTTTTACTGACCATATAAACTTTATCTCTTTAGATCTTCAAGGCTATAACCAATATGTATATGGTCAATCAAACCATATCAAGTTGACATCAATGACAATACAATACATTAATTGATTTATTTCACTTCTGCAGTTCGACCTGATCATCAACTTATCAACTTCAAACATTCAATCAGTTATAGTTCATCATCAAGAACTATTATTGGATAACAAGAACTTATCATCATATTTAAAGCACGTCAAAATTTTCTTAGAACCAACAAATTTACATATAGAGAATGGATGAGAAGTTATAATTTATCATCACTATTGAAGCACTTGAATGGATTCCGAGGCAAGATTATCTCAATAATTTGATAGCACTAACAATTTCAGAAAAAGATGTAAAATGAACAATTAGTTCTTTATAAATAAATTCTAAAAATCTTATGATAAAGACATGAATAAAGACTAAAAAAGATACCATGATTTTGTAAGATGGAGAGAAAATTATATTGTCTCTCTACAAGAAGGAAACTGTAGGGAAGTCTAGCTCAAATTCTATGCAAAATAATCTATTCAACATTTTGAAGTAGAAAGCATGTAACACTTAACAATCTTTACAATGGTTTTGTTTATAGCTAATATGAATGTAGCATATAGTTGCAATTTGTGCAACATATATATCATTGGTAAGATATTTTTTTATGTTATGGATGCAACTTTTGGGAAATTTTGTCTATGAAAGATTCAAATCAAATTATATTGGCAGGAAGGCTAGGTAACTTTATTACACTGTGTGCATTACACAAATTCAATGCTAGTAAAAGTATTGAAGGACGAAGAGTAGTGGCATGTGCTGCAACATATTTTATGAGGAGGAAAATGTGCATTTTTTTGCCTTTAATATACCAAGAACCTGCAAAATAAATGTATTAAAGTGCATTTGTAGAAGGAGTTAAAGATTTGAGTGTAATTTGGAATACAAATTTAAAACAAAAGTAAAAAAATTTATGTTCTTTCCTAGATGTTGCATCTAGCTAATGTTCACAAGTGTGCTTTTGTACACACATTGTTAATCTTTTGTACAAAGGATAATTGTGAAGGTCAGATGGAAGATGCGTCCTGTAGACCACTTCACACAATTTTTTTGAATAGTATTAGTGACATGTCTTTTTTTTTAAAATATTTGTTGTAAAATAGCCCAAATATTTGTGTAGTTGCTTGAGACATGAACCTGTAAACATATTAGTTAGTGAATATTAGTAGGGTAACTAGTAGTTAGTACATAATGGTAGAGTATTAAGTGTGTAGGGAGTAAATTTTTTTTTCCATATTATTAGAAGTGCACCGTATGCATGTCTTTGTATAAATCATTATCTTTCACAAGTACTTTAGGTTATTCTTTATTGATGTGATAGCTTGTGCCAATTGCTCCATTGGAGCCAACTAAATAATTGCAATAAGTGTCTATTAGTTAAGAAATAGTCATGTTGGGTGTTAATTTGTGTTTCATCCAAATAGCTTTGACAATCTTCATTGTGCTTTTGGCACTTAAAGTATTGAGAAAATATACATTACCTCTCTCATACTATTTTTTACTTTTTATTGAGAAGTTAGTGTTTTATATGCTAGAACCAACTATGATATGGGGCAAGAAATCACTATATATAGAGTTATTTTTAATTTTTGAATAGAAACTCAAAGGGTTTAAAAATATTTTGCATGTCTCCTTGTTTTTTTATGTTTGATCTTTCTTTCCTTTCCCCAATACACCACTAAAAAGAGTCAACTTTTATTAAAATTGGAGGTTTCTTTGCATGGGATTATTTTGTGCCACTCCTGCGAAGCTTTTAGACTACACTTCTTTGAGCAGGAGCCCATAAACATGATCAACATCCAACATAGTATTCAAACCACTAATATCAAAGTAAATATACCGCTACCACTGATGGATCATGTACATGGGGAAACGGGAATCACCTAATAGGATCTAAGCTCTCCCTAAATTCACAATGCACATTGAGAATACTAAGCCACCTCAAGTCAAATCAGATCAACACCATAAAGAGATGAAGTAATGCCAATTCCAGATTCAGTTCTTTGGGGCTTGTATTCTTTTTGTGTATACTATTAATTTGGGAATTATGATGGAAGAAATATATATATATTAATGCTAAAAGGAAAATTAAGATTGATATATAATAAAGCTAAGGGTACCTGGAAAAGATGAAGGAGATGTTTTGTTTCTATTTTCTGACTCTCAAGATCTAAAAAATAGTTGTACTTCTAGATCAGGGTCCTAAAATTCTCTTTTGTGTGTCCTCCTAATCTAAGCCTATTTTTGAGGGTGCAAAACACCTTAAACTATTTGTACCTAGGTGCATAATGTTAAAAAATATTATGTACCTAATGAATGCATTCTAGGTTCTACAAGGACCTGTGGAGATCGAATCTAAAATTGTAGCTTCCTAGCATGTACCTTCACACAAAAATGGGGAAATGGGTTGGCTAAATGGATTTTCCTTAGTCAAACCCTTTCTTAGGAATACACCATCAAATATAAATTGTAAAGTATGAAATTTAAACCATAAAGTAATCACAAAGGCTCAGTACCGTGTTAATTTTCTTACCCTCATAGATGAATGTTTGTATTACTTAAATCCAAGAAGAATTCTTTATGTTTATTTATTTACTATTGATGTTGACTTTGTGGAAGAGATGTAGAATAAAAGATTCCTTCATATATATGTATGGATCTAATGAAACCACCTTTAGATCTTGATTTTCTTGAAATGCTTGATCACACTTGCAAGGAGAGATACAAGATAGAATGATGGAGAAAGAGAGATCTTATTTTCTTGTTTGAGCGCTCCACTAAGACACCACAATGGGATATTAAAGCTTTCTCAAACTTTAAGAATATTTCCTTGATGAGATGGAAGAAGAAGAATGCCTTGCATTGAGATCTTGAAATCACCTTCAATGCTTGAATGCTCTTGAATCATAAACATTGCTTCAAATTATATTATTTCTTGCATATGATTCATGGATACAAAATGAGGAGAGACATAGGTTTTATATAATTTACCTATCATTTTATGATCTAAAACTAAGACGGTCCAACCATTAGACAAGAATTGAATGATAACCCCCAACATCAGGCTTTGGGCTTAATCCTTAAAAAATCCTAGAGTGCACAATGCCTAAAACATTGTGCGCCTAGGGACACAATGTTTTAAATGTTGTGTACCCTTGGATCATGTCCCATATTTGGCTAGGGACATCGGTATGACAATGAGAGGCCCCAATTTGAATTACAGGTTTTCAAAAATAAGTAAATAGGCAAAAAGACCTCAAAATTGAAAAAGAGAGGCTATAGGTCCTAATTAGAGCCACCAATAATGGGTGCTAACTTTTAAGGATGGTATAGATTAAAATACTAAGTAATGAAACATACTACTCATATCAAAGGCAAAGTATGACTACTACTAATGGATCAAAATACACTGCCACATAAATATCACTTGTACAAAATCACTACGATCACTACTATCAATGTACTTGTACAAAATCACTACAATCAATACTATAAATGCACTTGTACAGAATCATTACAATCACTTCTATCAATGCACTATCATAATACATCATTGAACTGTAATTTGTGAATTGAGAAAAACTTGACTATTTCTCCCCCTTTTGACAATAATGCCAAATGAGGAACACAAAGAAATGCTAAAATAATGAACATATGTTCTATATGTGTACAACACACATGTGTGCATCATACATCCATTTTTGGTA
Source organism: Thuja plicata (assembly GCA_018584345.1). Classification (NCBI taxonomy): domain Eukaryota; kingdom Viridiplantae; phylum Streptophyta; class Pinopsida; order Cupressales; family Cupressaceae; genus Thuja; species Thuja plicata. The sequence goes on from MU226749.1 coordinate 1,058,799, forward strand.
GTTAAGAATGCCAACTCTACCAAGAGGGGTAAACATAAACATAAGGTACTGTCCCTCACTCCATGGCCAGGAGTAAAATACTAAAAAGAAACCGTGTACTAAAGATGAAAATATTTTCCATGTTCACAAGTGCAATAAATAAATCAGAATTGAAATATGTGTGAAAAAAAACCTAGATAAAATGCTTAAATTGGTCTAATATAAAATTCTCAAGTGACAACTGTTAAGTAATACATAAAACCAAATCTAATTCAAATCTTCTCAAATTTGATATAAAATGTCTGTTCAGACATGGTTTAAGAACCTAGGAGAAAACATATGGTACATCATTAGTTTATTGAATGGAACTAATAATGTCAACTAATGCCTTAATGGGTGAAAATAACCATGAGATTCTCCCCCTAACCTTATGAACTGAAGTAAATTATTGAATAAGAAATGCATCGACAAAAAATCTGAGCTATACTAAATAGATAAGAATGCACTTTTCAAAAATTATCTCCGTAATTCAAAATTAGAATTTCAAGAGCCTCATTTTGTCAACACAAAGTCACTATATATAATTTCATCAACTATTCTATTACTATTTGTACAATTGAATGCAGATTCAAACTAAATTAATTAAGGTTGAATGTTTATGATACTTGATCATCAAATGCAAAAGTGCATACCGCTTGTGAAGTATAGATGTAGTCAAAGAATCAACACAATATGAACAATAATACTATCATTTAGTATGAAGGAGAAGTTGCCAAATGATTATAATAGAGCCAATGATGATGTAAAAAAAGTTTAAATCAAATATTGAACAAGGTGTTATGATAGTCCCCAATTTCATCATAAGTACCCATTTATACAATAGGTACCAACTGTCCCAAGTCAAATGATACAATGCATTACCAACTATACTAGATTACCAAGCATTAAAATTTTGCCAACTCACAATGTCCATTTATACATCAGTCAAGATTAATGAATGTCATACCAATTTTGAGTATCAATTTCATGTTAACAACAAAATCATAGCAGTGCAAGAAATCCAAATCTAATTTTTTTTTTCTACCAATACATAAATTTTAGTCATAGTACTTACTATTATAAAAATAAATATTCTCAAACCTATTGAAATAACTTGTACAAAACAATAATATCTTTGTCCTTGAATACCTTTAAAAAACAAATCAATCTTTCAATCATGATCTATCTTTTGTGACAATTCTTTATCAAATAAGAATTTTATATAAATCGTCTATCATACTTCACTATTATGGTAACAACAACTATGACAAAAAAAGAGCATTCAATGGAAGATTAAAGAGTTGATAAGAGATAAATATCCTATTGGAATTCAACAAATCATGAAAACATCCAAGAATATAATGGATGGGAGAGAATCCCAAGGTAAAAAGGTATACTATCCAAACAATATAAGATTGAGAGAAATAAATATATTTCATGTCAAGAGGGTATACATAATACTAATACTGTTAAATGTCAACTTTAGCAGACATAAAGCTAATCACTAAGATGTAACTTTCTTATGAGAGTATTAAAATGGAATCTGGCAGAAGTCATGCCAAGGTAGTAAGGAAAAACAATGTGAAATTTTAAGAGAGGAAGGGGAAAATCTACACTGCCAAATGCAGTCAAATTTGAATGAAAGAGATATGGTTACAGAGAAAAAGCATGAGTAACACCTGAGACATTGAGAGAATACAACATTACACATAGATAAAATAGAAATTTGAAATGATTTTATTCAATAGGAAGCCAAGGATCTAAAATAAACACAAAGAGTAAGGGTATTACCAAAAGGGTGTTCATACCACCATTTACCAAGTTGGTGGCTTAATGTGCAAAGATGACTCCCTGTTGGAAAATAAATTAATTACTGTTGGCACCAGTAGCTATCTGCACAGTTAGACTTGAAAATTCTAGCACTATCCAAACATTGTCCACACAGACCTTACACAATTCCAGAATGTTCTCAATCTGGAATGTTCTAAAGACCTCTATTTAAAGGGGCAGTTGTAATGGTTTCAGCATCAGATCTTTATCTGATCATTTTAGTAATTAATAGAGAGTCCTCAATTGTGTCTCCTCTGTTTGTTTGTTTCTGCTCTCTGTATTTGTTTTTTCAAACCCGGTATCAGAGCCTTAGAATAATAAAGCCAGTGGAGATCTCTGAATTTAAAAGGAAAAAAGTGAAGACAACAGTCAACATAAAAGAGGGTTTTTGGACTTCTCTATAGTTTTTTTCCACTCTTCCCAAGTTTTCCCAATCAAAAGTCTATGGATGGTTTGAAGAAGAAAATTGCACCATGAAATAAAGATGATTACTGAGGAAAAAATCTTAAGATAATTCTGAGTGGTACGATTTGCCACTCTATTTTTCTTAGTAGTATGTTTTATTTCATGCTAACATGGAGACTTTAATCATGCATATGTATGTAGAATGCAATATTGGTTAGTAATTGGTTGACAAAAAAATGGTTGTTGTTAACCAAAAAAATCTAGTTTTTTATTTTGTTTTTTCCTTCCCTGTCCACTTCACTTGAGAAGATTGTTTGAAATATTTTCCCCAAATAAATCTATGTTTTCATTTTTTAAATTGATTGATAGTATTTGGGAGGCTCTTGAAAAAAGGCAATCTCAAATAGTGTGCAATCATGAAGTCAAAGAATGTATTCTACCTGATTTATGGTGAGGGGTGCATTATCGGTTGTACCCAACTCCTAACACCCCATAAGTTTTTGGTTTAACTTATTCATGAACCACGTATCCAAAAAGTATTCCTATAGAACAAGAAAGTACAATGGTTGGGTACCCATGTATCTCAATAGATGTATTTCTTTTTATATCGACTCAATAATCACTTTTCATGCAGGTGCAACTTGAGAAAATCGCAAAGTGATGATGGTTTCCCGTGTTTATGATTTGTGGTCATTAGAACCACTTTGGTTTGTGTTCATCCTTAAACCACTTTCTTATTTAATGTGTGAGGTTTTTGGTGAGCTACAACCACTTGAGTACAAAGTTTGTGGTGACTGAAAAAGTACTTCAAATTTTCATGTTGGTTAGGGGTAATTTGTGAACATCAAATAGTGATTGGGGAAACAATGTAAGTGATTGTAAATAGGTAAATAATAAGGCTTTAAGTTGGGACCCATTGTTTCTAAATTATGGGGAGATATCTTACACAATTCAATAATTAATTTATGGGGGGATGTTGGAAATAAATTAATTAATGGCTAATTACCACTATGGGCACTGGTAGTTTCCTACGCAGCTAGACTGGAAACTTCCAACAACATCCAAACACTATCAACATAGAATCTGCACAAATCTAGAATGTTCTCAATCTGAAATATTCTAAAGACCTCTATTTAAAGAGGCACATGTAATGGTTTCAACATCAGATCTTTATTTGATCATTTTGTGATTAATAGAGAGTCCTCAATTGGGTCTCCTTTGTTTGTTTGTTTTTATTAGAATGAATTCAGAATAAATGAAAGTGGGGTGAATCAATTATCCTCAGCTCTAGATGTACCAAATTAAAATTTATACCACTTTGAACAACTCAGATCTGCTTGAGAGGAATAGAATAAATCAATAGCATACATATGCAGTTTTACTATTCAAATGTAATCACCTTGTAGAAACTTAACAGTAAAACACAACATAAATATTCACACAAGTTAACACTAGTATTTAACGTGGAAACCCAATTTGGGAAAAACAACCAATAACATGTTATCAAGTTTTCACTCTTCTAAAGTGAGCTCTGTTAGGAGCCAACCCTGTTAAAGGTTACAAAACGCATTGCTAAATGTGACCTGGTTAAAGGATTCAATCACCCTATCAGGAGTGGCCTTGTTAGAGGACTTAGAACATTCCACCTGAATGTCACCTTTCTCAAAGGATTTATACAATGACTATTAGGTCAACCTGGTTAAAGGATTTTGACTGATACAATGGTTAGAAAGTAATCAGCACATGTGATCTAATACATACAACTTACTTTGCAAATCCAAATCCAATTCACCTCTAATGCTAATTCACTGAGTGGCCTCCATTCTTTTTTCAATCTTAATATCTGCTTGGAAATCTGTCAAGCAATCACTCTCACAGCTCTGCTTGGAAATCTGTCAAGCAATCTTAAGATCTGCTTGGAAATCTGTCAAGCAATCACTCTCTCTGCTTCTATGCTCAGCCTTCTCTACTAGATCATGCCAATCAGTCAATTAACTATGCAATCATCTTGCATACACATCACACACTTTTACCACACACACATTTCTAAATAACCCCTTGAGGTTATCTTATACCTCTTCATCTAGGTAAAATAAATATTTTCTTCTTAATCAAGATCGTAGATATTAGGTTGGGTCAGATACAACGGATCTTTCCATCTTTACATTTAATTTACTTCTCAAAAGCAGTTAGACTGGAAACTTCCAACACTGTCCAAACACTATCCACATAGACTCTACACAATTCTAGAATGTTCTCAATCTGAAATATTCTACAGACCTCTATTTAAAGAGGCAGATGTAATGGTTTTAGCATCAGATCTTTATCTGATCATTTTTGTGATTAATAGAGAGTCCTCATTTGGGTCTCCTCTATTTTTTTATTTATATTAAAATGAATTTAGAATAACTAAGAGGGGGGGGGGGGGGGGANGGAATCAGTTATTCTTAGGTGCACGGGTAACTATCTGCGTAGTTAGACTAGAAACTTCCAACATTATCCAAACACTATCCACATAGACTCTGCACAATTCTAGAATGTTCTCAATCTAAAATATTCTAAAGACCTCTATTTAAATAGGTAGATGTAATGGTTTCAACATCAGATCTTTATCTGGTCATTTTTGTGATTAATAGAAAGTCCTCAATTGGGTCTCCTCTATTTGTTTGTTTCTATTAGAATGAATTCAGAATAACTGAGAGGGGGGGGGGTTAATTAGTTATCCTCAGGTCTAGATGTACCAAATTAAACTTTATACCACTTTGAATAACTAAGATCTTCTCGGGATCAATAGCATAAGTCAACAACATATATATGTAGTTTTACTGTTCAAATGTAATCATCATGTAGAAAATTAACTGTGAAACAAAACATAAAAATTCACACAAGTTGACACCAGTATTTAATGTGGAAACCCAATTTGGGAAAAACCACCAATAATATGCTATCAAGTTTTCACTCTTCTGAAGTGAGCTTTGTTAGGAGCCAACCCTGTTAAAGGTTACAAAACACATTGCTAAATGTGACCTGGTTAAAGGATTTAATCACCCTGTCAGGTGTGGCCTTGTTAGAGGACTTAGAACATTCCACTTGAATGTCACCTTTCTCAAAGGATTTATACAATGACTGTTAGGTCAACCTAGTTAAAGGATTTTGACTGATACAATGGTTAGAAAGTAATCAGCAAGTGTGATCTGATACATACAACTTACTTTGCAAATCCATATCAAATTCAGCTCTAATGATAATTCACTGAGTGGTCTCTATTCTCTTTTCAATCTTCAGATCTACTTGGAAATCTGTCAAGCAATCACTCTCACAGCTCTCTGCTTCTCTGCTCATCCTTCTCTGCTAGATCATGCCAATCAGTCAATTAACTATGCAATCCTCTTGCATACACATCATACACTTTTACCATACACACATTTTTGAATAACCCCTTGAGGTTATCTTATATCTCTTTCTATAGGTAAAAGAAACATTTTCCACTTAATCAAGACCGTAGATCTTAGGTTAGGTCAAATCCAATGGATCGTTCCATCTTTACATTTAATTTACTTCTCCAAAGAAATCACTAATTAAATCTTTGATCCATGCACTAATTACGATTACCCATGCATTTAAATAGTGTTGACCAATAATGCTTATCCTCAATTAACTTTACTATTGCTTAGCCAACACTGTGTTCTTCCGCTCGGTCATCACTGGTTTCCTCGGTAATTTACTAGCGCTCTGTCATCACAAACTTCATTTGGTATAAACTATTCTCAGTAAACTGTCATCAAAAGATAAAGAATGCATTACTTTGCCAATGTGCCAACTGATCAAGTACCCTTGTGATTTTCCATAACTCAATCATTTCACTTGGTCTTCTTGTTATCCTTGCCTTCAAATCTTCTTCATGAATTAAAGATATGGTACTCAAACAGATAGCAATAGTATCACTAGTTAAGATTTGACATCAATGACAAAACAACAATTTTTTTCCATTGTAGCTTTCAAACAATGTCCCTCTTTGGCATTGATGGCAAGACTAAACTTTAAAACAATAATTTTCCAACCATAGTTACCAAACAATCCAAAAAGTATGCCTGTGTTCGTTGATATGAACAAATCTTCATTAATGTCTTTAGTTTCATTCTGATTCTCATCCTGAAAAATATTTCTCCCTCTATGTCTATAATCACAATGAAATCTTTCTATTCCTATTGGGTATGTGCAGGATCATGGTATGCCAAACAGGTCCTTAAGTGGCAATGAAAATTCAAAAAATCAAGGTGAGACAAGTTCACATAAAAATTTGAACAAGTTATCAATATTATATCAAAAATATGTAAGAAGAGAATATATAGAAAATTGAATGTAGTTTCTAAGATACTAGCCCTTTTTTGAAAAAAAATTATTCTATATGGTAAAATTTCATTGCGGTGGTATGAAAATTTCAGGAAAAAGATAAGAAGTAGGTGCATGTCTGACCACCTTAAACACAATCAAATGATAATATTTTTTTACAAGATTATAGATATAACTAGTAGACTCATGTCCGGATGTGACACATATTTTTTTGTAATTTGTTTCCAAGTAAATAATTAATTATGATTTTTCTACTATAAATTTTCTAGAGTATACAAAATCTCATGTCTAACCACCTTAACTTAGTCCAAACTTTATCAAATTGAAAATTTTTAATGTTTTTATTATAGTAGGTAAATCATAGAATGTGACTCAAGTTTTTGATTTCAAAAATGTTATACCATTTAAAAGTTATAGTTATTTTTTAACCAGTCTATCAACCAGGACTAAAAATATAAGAAGTAGGTGTATGTCGGACCACCTTAAACACAATCAAATGATAATATTTTTTTACAAGATTCTATATATAAGTAGTAGACTCATGTTTGTATGTGACTCATATTTTTGTACATTTTTTTTCCTAGTAAATAATTAATTATGGTTTTTCTTCTAAAAATTTTCCAAAATATAAAAGCTCTTGTGTTAGACCACCTTAACTTAGTCTAAAATTCATCAAATTGATTTTTTTTTTCCTTTTTTTTATTGTGGTAGGTGAAGCATAGGATGTGACATATGTTGGATATTTAAAAAAATGTTATACCATTTGAAATTTATAGTTGTTTTTCAACGAGTCTACCAATCAAGGCTTCTTTTCACATCGCCACTTTTTGGCATACCATGATCTTGCACATACCCTATTTATCTGTAGACTCCCTCTTGCAGTAAACTCTCCCTTTATCTGTAAGTATAGTAAACTCTCCCTCTTTCAGTAAAATCTCCCTCTTTGACAACAATGCCAAAGACATTGACATCTTCATCATGTGGATTCTTCTATTCTAAACTCTGTGTCATGATGTTCCTGTCATCTTTCTTATGACTGGTCCTCTTTTCTATCCTTGTCTATTTTTCACAACTTTAGGCAGCATCCTAAAGTGTGACTGCCTATGCATCAATGTGTCAAACATTTTAAATATAACATTTGATACAACAATACCATTCTGAACTTAATTAGCCCTATTTAGAGGAATCACCCCTAATTTACCTCACAGATACTCATGAGAATCCTTAGGTAGTGCCTTTGTAAGTATGTCTGCTAACTATTCCTTAGTATTCACATATTCTAGTCTCACACTTCCTTCTTTTGAACTAGCTCAATCAAGTAATGATACTTGATAGCTATATGCTTTGTTTTAGAGTTCATTACAGGGTTCTTAGAAATATTAACGACACTCGTGTTATCACAATATATGAAAACTATTTATGTGATCTTCTCTTTCATACCTTTCAGTAGTATCTTCAACCACACAATATTAGAACAATTAACTGTTGCTGCCACATACTCGGCTTCAGCTGTAGATTGTGAGGTGCAATTTTGTTTCTTGCTTTTCCATGAAACCAATATTTTTTCTAAAAGAAATTCTCCACCTATGGTGCTTTTTCTATCATCCAAGTTTCCAGCCCAATCAGAATCAGTATAGACTCCGAGTTGAAACTTGTCATTCTTTTTATAATACAGACCATATTCATATGTTCATTTCAAATATCTCAGAATTTTTTTTACTGCCATCATATGGGTTTCCTTGGGATTGGTAGAAAATCTTACAACAATACCAACAACTAGTGCAATATGAGGTCTGTTGTGCACAAGATATTGCAGCTTTCCAATCATTGACCTATAAAGGGTTTGATTCACTTCTTTTGTATCAACATTTTTTGTTAACTTATGTCCACTAGCCATGGGTGTACTCACTGGTTTTGAATCTTCCATTCCAAAATTTTTTAGTATCTCCTTTACATATTTTGATTGAGTAATATAGATACCATTCTTCATCTGATATATTTGTAAGCCAACAAATTTTTTTATCTCACCAAATATGGACATCTCAAATTCATTTTGCATCTCCTTTGCAAATCCAATCTTCATCAAATAATTGTGAAATTTCTCATACCATGCTCTTGGTACTTGCTTCAGTCCATATAGTGCTTTATGTAGTCTGCAAACCATTTTCTTCTTTCTTGGGTCAACAAATCCATCAGCTTGTTCAATGTATACTTCTTCTTCTAATATCCCATTTAGAAATGCTAAATTTACATACATTTGATAGACTTTAAAACCTTTGTAGGCTGCATATGTAAGTAAGGTTCTTACTATTCCAATCTTGCAACTGGGGCGAATGTTTCTCCATAATCAATTCCTTCGTCTTGTGCATAACCCATGCATACCAGTCTATATTTGTTTCTTGTTACCTCTCCATGTTTATTCAACTTATTTCTGAATACCCACTTAGTACCAATTACATTTTTGTCAATCAGCCTAGGTACAAGTGTCCAAGTCTTATTCTTCTCAATCTGTTCAATTTCTTCATTCATGGCTTGTATCCAATCTTCATGTCTAAGGCATCTTTTACTGTTTCAGGCTCAACATCACATAAAAAGAATGTATCTTCTCTCAACTTGCTTCTTGTCATAACTACAAAATTCTTTGATCCTAAGATTTGATTAGGTTTATGGCACCTCCTTACATACTTTACTAGAGTAGGTTCTTTTTCTGCTTCACATTGATCATTCACGTTCAATTTAGGTTGATTCTGTGACTCGGCATCTCCATCAGATAGCTCAAAAATTACCTCCTATTACCCAACATCTTCATTCTGTGACTCGGCAGGTGCTAACTTTTTCTTGGCAACCTCTTTCTCAGGTTTAGGTAATTCACTAGAATTTTCCTCATCTATATAGAGAAATGATTTGTAACTTTCAGGTTCATGTGTTCATTCAGCTTTATTTCTTTCTGCATATTCATCAGTTCTAACATTTGCACTTTCCACAATTTTTTTAGTGTTAGAATTAAACCACTTGTATGCTTTTTTTTTAGTTGAACAACCAAGGAATATGCCTTCCTCACCTTTAGTATCAATTTTTCCATTTTTGTTATCCTTCAATATGAAATATTTTCTTCCAAAAACTTTGAAATATCTTGCGTTAGGTGCATACCCATATCATAGCTCATAAGGTGTAGCATTAGTACCTTTCTTGACTTGTACTCTGTTCAGGGTATAGACTGTTAACTTATAGCTTCTCTCCAATATTTCTGTGCAACATTTTTCTCCTTCATTAGTGTTCTAGCACAATCCATGATAGATCTATTTCTTCTCTTAGCAATACCATTTTGTGGTGGTGTCCTAGGCATAGACATCTGTCTTTTTATCCCTCGACCATTACAGAACCTTTTAAACTCATTAGAAATAAACTCACCTCCTCTGTCACATCTTAAACATTTCAGCCTTTTACCTATCTCTTTTTCAACTTTTGCCAAGTACCACTTAAGTAACCAGAATGCATCAGATTTTTATTTAAGAAACATAATAGTCATCATTCTTGAGTAATCATCAACAAATAGAATAAAGTATCTATCTCCATAGTAACTTTTCTCACCAATAGGACCACAGAGGTCAGTATGAACCATTTCTAGAATTCCCTCAGAAGTATAAGTCTTGCTTTTGAAACTAGATTTAGTCATTTTTCCAAATTGACATTGCTTACACATTGCATTTTCAGGTTTCTTTAACTTAGGTAGTCCTCTAACCTTTTTCAATTTGCATTTGCTTACCAAGTTATCAAAGTATACATGACACAACCTTTTATGCCTTAACCAAACATCATTATATTGTGCAAACAAGCATGTCTCATCAGCTAAGTCCAGATAGAACAAGTTACCTTTTGTTTTTTCTCCACTTCCAACTAATTCTTTAGTGGAATCATAGATCTTTTCTTTCTTGTGATGGAATTCAACTCTGTAACCAGAAGTATTTAGCTATGCAACACTTAATAAATTATAATTAAGAACATCAACCCAATATATATTGTCACATCTAATCTTTTCAGTCAAGTTAGTTGATCCTTTCCTTTTAACAAGACATGGTGCATCATTTCCAAATTTAACATAACCACCTTTACACTGATCTAAGGTTTCAAATTTATCTTTATCACCAGTCATGTGATGCAAACAACCATTGTCAATGATCCAATAGTCACCTTTACTCATACAAGAAATTAGTGCAGTTTTCTCATCATCATCAGAATCATCTTTCATAGCAACATACACAAATTCTATATCATTTTCATCAGAATTGTCAGTTTCACTGTTAGAAGCTTCTTCAGCTACATAAAAAGATTTCTTACCTTTGTCTTTGTAATCTTTATATTTTTTGAAGTCTCGGTCATCCTTTCTTTCTTTGTAATTTATGTCTCTTCTTTCATCTTTGTCATTCTTATTACGACATCTTGCAGCAATATGACCAACTTTGTTACATGAAAAACAAATGATAGGAAGTTTACCTTTGAATTTTACTTTTCCTTTAGATAGTCTTTTCGCCATGAGTGTGTCAAGTTCTTCCAGATCATCATCTGTAGTGTCGTTGTCAATGTTCACACATTTCTTTCCTTTCTTTTATTTGTTAAGGACCAACTTGGATCTAAATGCAGATTCAACAGCTTGTGGAATGTAGTTATCAAAATTTGACTTCTCAAATGCAATAAGTCTACCTACCATACCTTCCAAAGTCAAATTATTATTAGGATTACATCTTAATTCTTGAATTTCATAGACTCTAATAGCATAAATAGGAAGAAGTGTTCTCAGTACCTTTCTCATAATGGTGTTTTCATCAATGGTTCCCTTAGCTCCTCTAATAGAATTTACAACTTCCTTTATCCTACCATAATATTGAACTATATTTTCTCCTTCTTGCATCTTCATTTCATCAAACATACCTCTTAAATTTTCAGATTTGGCTCTTAACACATTTGTATCTCCTCCATAGATGGTTGCAAGAGCATCCCACATCTAATTTTCATTTGTATAGTTCTTTATGTCCTCAAACTCATGATAGATCAGAGATGATGCAATCTCCAACATTGCTTGATTGTGTTCCTCCTTTTCTCTTAACTGTACAGTTGTGGCAGGTGTAGTGGGGGATACATAATCATATTCAACATAGTGCTTAGAAGAATCACCAATACTAGCTAGATGAAATTTCATCAAACTCTGCCATGCAGGGAAATTATCTTTGTTCAGCATTGCTACCTCCTTTTTATACATCTTGATCTTTTTCTTCAAGTACCTTCAAACTCTTTTCAAGAGACCAAAGCTCTGATACCAATTGTTAGAATGAATTCAAAATAACTGAGAGGGGGTGAATTATTTATCCTTAGGTCTAGATGTACCAAATTAAACATTATACCACTTTGAACAACTCAAATCTTCTTGGGAGCAATAGCATAAATCAACAACATACATATGCAATTTTACTGTTCAAATGTAATCAACTTGTAGAAACTTAATAGTAAAACACAACATAAACATTCACATAAGTTGCCACCAGTATTTAATCTGGAAACCCAATTTGGGAAAAACCACCAATAACACGCTATCAAGTTTTCACTCTTTTGAAGTGAGCTCTGTTAGGAGCCAACCCTCTTAAAGGTTACAAAAAATGTTGCTAAATGTGACCTGGTTACAGGATTTAATCACCCTGTAAGGAGTGGCCTTGTTAGAGGAATTAGAACATTCCACCTAAATTTCACCTTTCTCAAAGGATTTATACAATGACTATTAGGTCAACCTGGCTAAAGGATTTTGACTGATACAATGGTTAGAAAGTAATAAGTAGGTGTGATCTGATACATACAACTTATTTTGAAAACCCAGATCCAATTCAACTCTAATGCTAATTCACTGAGTGGCCTCCATTATCTTTTCAATCTTCAGATCTACTTTGAAATCTGTCAAGCAATCACTCTCACAGCTCTCTACTTCTCTTCTCAGCCTTCTCTGCTAGATCATGCCAATCAGTCAATTAACTATGCAATCCTGTTGCATACACATCATACACTTCTACCACACCCACATTTCTAAATAACCCCTTGAGGTCATCTTATACCTCTTCATCTAGGTAAAATAAATCTTTTCTGCTTAATCAAGATCGTAGATCTTAGGTTAGGTCAAATCCAATCGATCTTTCCATCTTTAAATTTAATTTAGTTCTCCAAAGAAATCACTAATTAAATCTATGATTAATATTTTAATTATGGTTACCCATGCATTTAAATAGTGTGGACCAATCGTGCTTATCCTTAATTCTGCTTAACATATCCCAATAAAATCAACTATGTCGGCGAGAGATCTCAAATCTCAACAATTACCAAAATATTGTTGCTGGGACAACACTGTGTTCTTCCACTCGGTCATCACTGGTTTCCTCAGAAATTAACTAGCACTCGGTCATCACAAACTTTGCTTGGCATAAACTATTCTTCGTAAACTGTCATCTTGAAAAGATAAACAACACATTACTTTCCCAATGTTCCAATTGATCAAGTACCCTTGTGATTTCCCATAACTCAACCATTTCACTTGGTCTTCTTGTTATCCTTGCCTTCAAATCTTCTTCATCAATAAATAGATATGGTACTCAAACAGATAGAAATCCTCTGACCAGTTAAGGTTTGACATCAATGACAAAACAACAATTCTTTCCATTATATCTTTCCAACAGTTTCTCCTCTCTTTATCTATTTTTTCAAATGCTCCCACATTGATCTATTATACCTGAACACTTGAGGTAGGACTTTTTTCTTTTAGCGAGAAGTATATTCCCATATTTTCTCCTAGAACTATTAATCATTCATCCCCCTCAAAACTAGATGGACCAAAATCTCCGTAAAAAATAAATGCAAAAGCTCTTAATTTTTGGTAAATATAGTTAAGATTCAAAGAAGAAAACCGTTCAATTCCTAATAATAATAATGAAGAACCAATTCCAATCAACATTAACTAAAATTAATAAATTCACATTTATAGTCATATATTCATACTCATTTAATATTGTTAATGAATAGAAATGGAAACATTCAATGCCATCATATTATTAATAATTAGCAATAATTACTGAACAATGTGTGTGTGTGTATATACATATATGTATGTGTGTGTATATATATACATATATATATATGTATATATACATATATATATGTATATATACATATATATATATGTATATATACATATATATATGTATATATACATACATATATATATATATATATGTATATATATATATAGACACACACACACACACACACACACATTAGAAATAACTGAGAGTGGGGGCGAATCAGTGGCCTCAAATATATTCCAATAAATCAACTCAAAAACTTAGTACCACAATATTAAGCCTCTAGTTATCTTCAATCCTACAAGATGTATGCCTTCAAATATACTTATCAAATAAATACTACAAGGAGTTCTCTGTTAAACCTTATTCTTAATGTTTACCGAATAACAGTCTTTCATTTACCAAAAAAATAATAAATTTCTTAGTGTATACCTATCAATCCAAATTAGTTATATGTAATGCAAAACACTAAAGTAATGACTCATAAACACATTGACACATGGATTCTTAACGTTGAAACCCTGTTAAGGGAAAAACCACTTGGGAATGATAACCCAAATTTTTTACTCTTCTGAAGTGAGCTCGGTGAAAAGCCAACCCTGTTAAAGGTTACAAGCACACTATTAGGTGTGACCTTGTTAGAGGACTTAAAAGATTAGTTTGTCATTTGATATCAGGGATCTCTATGCTACCTTCTATGACCAAACCCAGTATAGTTTGTGAAATGGTATCTGGCATCTCATGCTATCTTCATGATAAAAAATTTTGATACTCCTTGGGATGCATCTCAATATAGAAAGGATCTTCAAATCCTGCTCGGTTAAGAGACTTTCTGAATCAATGGTTAAACTTAAACAGTAAATGATATGTTCACACATACAACTTATACTTTCAGATTTTTAGATCTATTGTAAGCTCATTAAACCATTCCGATCAATATATATTTACAATACCTTTGATCCACTTCTTTCTTCTCGGTGATGCTGTGTTTCTCTGTTGCTCGGTGTCCACAAAAATCTTTATCTATTTCTTCAACTTGAATGATTAGGACTGTATGAAGTTTGTCTTCATCAGTTTCTCTTCAACATCCTCTTTTTCTATTCACTCCCCTTAATTCATAACAAATTAAGTTGTCTTTTTATAGACATGATATCAACATTTCTCTATTCTTGATTTTCTCATTCTTGGCATGATCCACAATCTTAGCAAATCTTGATTTAAAGATTAAGTCCTATTTTATCTCATAGAAATCTTCTTGCCAACTGAATAAAACAACTTTTCATCTTTTACTTATCTCTGGCTTTAACTTGTTGGTTAAAACAATGTCAACAACCAATCAAGTCTATCTTTAGCTCTTCCAACTAGATATTTTATTGTTTCTAAACTCCAGTTAACTTCACTGTTTTAACTCTTTGATAGCTTCAGTCAACACTTAAGCTTTCCTTGGGATTCTCCGTTGGTGTTGTTTGTCCGTCAGGGTTGTCTGTCCTTCGGGCTTGTCTTTCCGTTGGTTAACACTATAATTCTGGCTATTGGTAATGCTTTTGATTCTTCTCATTATAATTCTCATTGGTTTATTTGTTCGGGCATGACTGTGAATTTGTTCTCAATTTTCTCTTTCCTTTGCTTTCCACTTGTCATCGATGTTTGAAGTCCCTTAGTGAATGTTGGTCTTTTATGCATTACTTAAAGCATAATATTTTATCTCTCTAATTCTCTAAAGTATTTGACACTTTGAATATAAATGATTAGATTATATCAAGTTGACATCAATGATAATACAATCCATTAACTGATGTAATGTCTTTCATTATCTTTCTGCATTTTGGTGATCAACTTAACATCTTCAAACATTCAATCAGTTACATGTCATCAATATCTCCTTTGGCATTGATAGAAACATAGTACATTATCACACTATATTATTACTAATACAATATGAAATATATCAATTGTATTTTATCCATCTTTCCTATTATAACTAATACAAACGTCTAGCTCTCAATAAGCTCAAATAGCCTAGATTTGTTTCTTGTAGAATGGGTTCTTAAATCTTCAATTCCCTTAATTGGATAGATGTAGTAGCTTATGTCCCTATTCTATTTTGTCCCTTGTCTATTCCTCTTCTTGATAATCTCTTTTTCCTTTGACAGCAATGAGTCATCTCTCCCTTTGTGTGTATTCTCTTCTTTTTTTTAACTGCTCTCCCTTTGATGGATATTTCATATGTATTCAATCTCTCTCTTTGGATAATGATTAACTCTCTCTTTGAATTCTTAGGAACTTCTCTCCATGGATAATGATATAATCTATTTCTTTTGATAATGAGAATAATCTTTCCCTTTTGATAATGAGAATAATCTCTCCCTTTGACAACAATGCCAAACAATTCTTTCATATCATCTTCCATCCCTTTTTATAATATATTCCTTGAATTCCCCTATCCATCAGCAATACCTTGTTTTGGTGTTTAGTGTAGTTTTATAACTTGTTGTGTACAAATGTATCTATTGCTATTCATCTTGGTGCTTGCATCAACATGAATGATCTTCTGATTTGTTATAGGTTGATGCAGCCTCCTTGTTAGCTTACTGACCGATAGACAAGGGTTGTACCCCTAGTCTCTGTCCCAGGTACTCAAATGTATCTTTTGGTAATGGCTTGGTAAATATGTCAGCTAGTTGTTCCTTTGATTGAATATATTCCAATATTACCTCCCTTTCTTGTACTTGTTCTCTTAGATAGTGATACTTGATAGGAATATGCTTAGTCTTAGCATGCATAAATAGATTTTTAGAAATGTTAATTGCACTAGTATTATCACAATACATAATCACTGGTTCAAGAATCTTCATATTCATACCTTCCAGTAACTGTTTGATCCAAGAAATGTTGGAGCAATTTACAGTAGCAGCCACATATTCTTCTTCTACAGTAGACTGAGAGATGCATCCTTTCTTCTTTCTGATCCATGTGACAAGTCTGTCACCCATGAAGAATGCTCCTCTAGTTGTGCTTTTCGGTCATCAATGTCTCCAGCCCAATCAACATCTCTATAGACTTGTAGCTCAAATTCTCCTTCTCTTTTATACCATAAGCCATAGTCCTCGGTATTCTTCAGATATCTCAAAATTCTCTTGACAGCAGTCATATGTGATTCTTTGGGATTAGCAAAGAACCTTGCAAATATTCCAACTGCATGTGCTATATCTGGTCTAGTATGAAAAACATACATTAGTTTTCCAATCATTGATCTATACAAGGTTTGATTTACCTCATTTGATTTGTCTTCCTTTGTTAGCTTACATCTGGTAGCCATAGGTGTTCCAATATCTTTGGAATCTTCAATTTTGAATATCTTCAGCATTTCCTTGATTTATTTGTACTGAGTGATATATATGCCTACATCTTGTTGAAGAATCTATAGACCAATAAATAATTTGATATCCCCAAACACAGACATTTCAAACTCTTTTCTTATTTCATTAGAAAAGGATTTGCATAAAATTTCATTCCCCCAAAAATGATATCATCAACAAATATTTCAGCAATCTAAATATTACTATCGGTATATTCTTTTAAGTACATATTGCTATTGTCACTTGTTCTTACAAATTCAATTCTAATGAGATAGGAGCGAATTCTTTCATAACAGGCTCTTGGTTCTTGTTTTAATCCACACAAGAATTTATGTAGTCTACATACCATATTTCTCTTGTATGTATCAACATACCCTTCTGGTTGTTCAATATATATCTCTTCTTCAAATATTCCATTTAGGAATGCAGATTTGACATCCATGTGGTATACCTTGAATCCTTTGAATGCATCATAAGAAAAGAAGATTCTATATCCTTCTAGTCAAGCAACGGGTGCAAAGGTTTCACTATAATCAATAATTTCTTCTTGTGCATAGCCCTTGCATACTAATCTTTCTTTGTCTCTTGTGACTTCTCCATTCTCATTTAGCTTGTTTTTGAATATCCATTTTGTACCGATGACATTCTTTTCATCTGGTCACGGTACTAGTGTCCATGTACTATTCTTCTCAATCTGTTCTATTTTTTCATTCATAGCACTGAACCATTCCTCATTTTCAAGTGTAGCATTAATAAATTTAGGCTCAAAAATTGCAAAGTAAACATTTAGTGTTTAGTGACTTACTTCTTGTTGTTATTCTAGCCTTCTTGTCTCAAATGGTCTGATTCTGTGGATGATGTCTTCTGACATACTTGGCAAGTTTTGGTTCATCTCTTTGTCCATCATTCTGATTATCTTCTTGACCTTCATTCTGATCTCCATTGCTTGATACATCATCTTGAGTATTATCCTAATTTTGGGTAATTACAGCGTGATACTCAGTTGCAATGTTCTATTTCTCAGGAGCGATACACTGTTGCTTGGATAGAGTGTCAGGTTCTTCAGTGTAAACAAACCTTTTGTAGTCTTCGAGTTCTTGTCTTCTTTCCTTATCATTCTTTTCTGCAAATTCATCTATTCTTACATTTACATAGTTTTAAATGATCTTGTTAGATGACTTATTAAGACATTTATAATACTTTCTTTTTGTGGAATACCCTAGAAAGATACCTTCATCCCTTTTGGAGTTAATTTTCCATTTCTATCATCTTTCAAAATATAACATTGACTACCAAAGATTTTGAAGTAACTTACATTAGGTGTGTAACCATACCAAATCTCATAGGGTGTCTTCTTTGTGTCCTTAAATTGTACTTTGTTCAATGTGTAGACAATAGTACTGACAGCTTCCCTCCAAAAAGTTTGAGTGATGTTTTTCTCAATCATCAATATTCCTTCATAGTCAACAATTGATCTATTTCTCCTCTCAGTAATTCCATTTTGTTGTGGTGTTCTCGGTGCAGAAACTTGTCTTTTAATTCCATGCTCATTACAGAAATTAGTGAATTCATCTGAAATAAATTCCCCTCCTCTACCTGACCTTAAGCATTTTAATTTCTTATCACTTTTTTTTTTACCATAGCCTTATACCATTTAAACATCTTGAATGCATCTGATTTATCTTTTAAGAATATAACTGTCATCATTCTAGAATAATCATCAACAAATAGAGTGAAATACCTATCTCCATAGTAACTCTTTGTCCTCATGGGTCCACATAGATCATTATGGACTAATTCTAGAATTGCATTATATGTATGGGCTTTACTCTTGAAACTAGACTTTGTCATCTTACATTTTTTGCAATTCTGGCACATGATATGCTTGGGCTTTGACATGCTCGGTAATCCTCTGACTTTTCTTTTATTTCTTATCTTTATCATGTTGTCAAAATTCACATGACACGATATTTTGTGCCACAACCATATGTCTTCATTTCTAGCCATTAAACAAGTGGTGTTAATGTCATCAAGATAGAAAAGTTTACATTTTTTCTTCTCACCAGTTTTGATCAACCTTCATGATTTATTAAATATCTTTGCCTTCTTATTCTCAAATTCTACTCAGTGACCTGCATTGTTCAGTTGTGAACCACTTAAAAAATTATAATTCAGTCATTTTACCCAGTAAGAATTTTCACATTTGATCAGTTTATTTAACATTATGGTTCCTTTACCTTCTAATGGATAAGGTGTGTCATTACCCATTCTTACTGATCCACCATTATAGTATTCAAAAGTTTCAAAAATTTTCTTATCACCAGTCATGTGGTGAGTGTAGCTACTATCTATAATCCAGACATCATTCTTAGTAACCTTAGATATGAGTGCAGTTTCTACATACCTTTCTTCTTCTTCATCTAAATCATCTTTCATGGCTACAAATACCACCTCAATGTCTTCTTCAAATTCGGTGTCAGTATCATCAGCTTTGTTCTCAGCTAGGTAACTAGCTTTCTTTCCTTTGTCCTTGTAGTCTCGAGTATTTCTTCTTTCAGATTGTCAGTTTCTTCGGTAATCTCTTTTATCACCTCGGTCAAAATTATTTTCATAAGTTCTCTCATTACTTCTATCATCTTTTCTTCTGTTAGGACATCTTGCAAAAAAGTTTCCAACCTCTTTACAATTAAAGCATACAAGTGGTAGTTTACCTTTGTATCTACCTTTGCCTCTCTACAATCTTCTTTCCATTAGTGCTTCAATCTCATCAAGTCCTTGATCCTCATTATCACTTTCATTATCATTCTTAATATTGTGTCTATGACTTGACTTATTTTCAAAGAAGATTTGAATCTGGATTCTATAGATGGTAAGACACTATTATCAAAGCTATTCATCTCAAATGAAATCAGTCTACCATTTAGACTATCTAGAGTAATTGTATTGTTTGCAACTGCTCTCATTTCTTGTATAGAAGATAATTTTATAGCATATACAAGAAGTAAGGTTCTTAAGATTTTACTTGTACCCCTATCTCCTCTTTAAGTACACGTCTAATTCCTTGGATAACATTGACTACCTCTTTGATTCTACACCTATACTGAGTGATATTTTTTCCTTTTTCATCCATAGGTCATCAAACTTCCCTATTAGGATTTCTTCCTTGCCTCTTAGTACATTAGTAGCTTCTCCATGTACTAGCTTCAATTTACCCCACATTTGCTTTGCAGAGGTGTAGGTTTTGACATCTTCAAATTCAACATCAGAGAGTGAGGAAGAAAGTTCTATCATCATGCAATCATGCTCATAATTTTCTCTCAAATCCTAAAGAGTATGAGGTCCTGTAGGAAACACATATTCAGTATCAAGGTGTTGAGTAACATTATTACCAATACCTAATAGGTGGATTCTTAGTTTTCTGTTCCATGATGCAAAGGTGTCTTTCTTCAACTTGGGAACATCTCATTTGAACTCACCTTGTGATTTTTTGCTTGAGCTGTTAAACTCCCTTTCTAAGAACACAAGCTCTAATACCAATTTTTAGAAATAACTGAGAGGGGGGGGGGGGGGAATCAGTGACCTCNTCTAATACCAATTTTTAGAAATAACTGAGAGGGGGGGGGGGGTGAATCAGTGACCTCAAAAATATTCTAATAAATTAAATCAAAAACTTAATACCAAAATGTTAAGCCTCTAGTTATCTTCAGTCCTACAAGATGTATGCCTTAAAATATACTTATGAAATAACTACTTCTCAGAGTGCTCTGTTAAATGTTATTCTTAATGTTTACTAAATATCAGTCTTTCATTTACTGAAAAATAGTAAATTGCTTAATGTATTCTGATCAATCTAGATTAGTTATGTGTAATACAAAACACTAAAGTAATGACTCATAAAAACATTGACACATGGACTTTTAACGTTGAAAACCTATTAAGCGAAAAACTACTTGGGACCGATAACCCAAATTTTTTACTCATTTGAAGTGAGCTCGGTGAAGAGCCAAACCTGTTAAAGGTTACAAACACACTATTAGGTGTAACCTTGTTAGAGGATTTAAAATATTAGTTTGTCACTTGATATCAGACATCTCTATGTTACCTTCTATGACCAAACCTAGTGTAGTTTGTCAAATGGTATCTGGCATCTCATGCTATCTTCAGGATCAAAATTTTTGATACTCCTTGGGATGTATCACAATATAGAAACTAAAATAGTAAATGATCTGTTCACACATACAACTTATACTTGTAGATTTTTAGATCTATTGTAAGCTCATTAAACCATTCTAATCAATATATCTTTTCAATACGTTTGCTCCACTTCTTTCTTCTTGGTGATGCTATGTTTCTTTGTTTCTTGTTGTCCGCAAAAATCTTTAGCTCTTTCTTCAACTTGAATGATCAGGACTATATGAAGTTATTCTTCATCATTTTCTCTTCAACATCCTCTTTTTCTATTCACTCCCATTAATTCATAATGAATTATGTTGTCTCTTTATATACATGATATGACCATTTTTCTATTCTTTATTTTCTTTTTCTAGGTGTGATTCACAATATTAGCCCATCTTTATTTAAAACTTAACTCCTATTTTATCTCATAGAAATATTCTTGTGAAATGGATAAAATAAATTTTCATCTTTTACTTATGTTTGGCTTCAACTTGTCAATTAAAACAATGTCAACAACCAGTTAAGTCTATCTTCAGCTCTGCCAACTAGATATTTTTTCGTTTCTGAACTCCAGTTAACTTTGGTGTTTTAACTCTTTGATAGCTTCGGTCAACACTTCAGTTTTCCTCAGGCATCTCTCACTAGTACAAAAAAAATAATATATGACCAAATAAACTACCAAAAATTGTACATAAATGACCAAATTTGGTCACATGATCACTGGTAGTTTATTTTTAGTCATTTATCTCGTGACCAAATTTATGTGACTAAGCTATTTTAGTCATTTTTTTGGTCATTGATTTGGTTATTAATATAGTCATTTATTTATTCATATATTTGGTCATTGATTTGGTCTTATATTTAGTCATTTATTTGGTCGTATATTGAGTCATTAATTGGTCATATATTTGGTCGTATATTGAGTCATTTATTTGGTCATATATTTAGTTGTTTATTTGGTCATTTATTCAGTCGTATATTAAGTCATTAATTGGTCGTATGTTTGGTTGTATATTGATTCATTTATTTGGTCATTTATGTGGTCATATATTCGCTCATATATTTAGTCATGCATTCAATCATGTATTTGGTCATGTATATAGTCATATATTTAGTTGTATATTTGGTCATTTATGTGGTCATTTATGTAGTCATTTATTAAGTCATTTATTCAGTCATGTATTTGGTCATATATTTAGTCATGTATTTAGTCGTATATTCAATAATTTATGTGGTCATTTATTTGGTCATGAAATGAATAATATTTTAAATACCATGAATTTAATTATGTAAAAAAAATTTCATATTAAACTTGAATTATAAAGCATAACAGAAAATAAAAAAATATTACACATGAACAAACTACAACCAATTAAAGTTAAAAGATTAATTCAACATCATGATAAATAAATATAATCAATTCATATAAAAAATTAATGCAAATATACAAATTAAAACAAAAACATTTATCATTCAAAGTATGAAATATCAAAGTTGTCTCAAATATAAAGCACTGAGCCAAGATGTGTAACAATTAGAACATGATAAACATGTTGATCAACTATGTAATTTTTTTCAAATACTTTAGTGGCCACCATGTGAAGGTTCCCTCTTTCTCTTTTAGATGAAAAGCTCCATTTATTTTGTCTTCATAAGCAAGGGGTATGTTACTTGTGACCTTTGTAATATTTACATTTGCATCTCCTGTTTCTTTCAAGTTTATTCCATGTATAATAGATAGGGAGTGAATCATCCCAATGCCCACAACATCACCATCATATGGATCCAACACCTTAACTTTATCCCCTTCTTTGAGTTTATCAACACATTTCTACAAAAAGAAAAAAAATAACACATTATATTACATAGATAATGAAAGACCACAAATATGATATAATCATAAGTGTTTCTAAATAAGAAATTTAGTCACTAGTGTAGAAATATAATTCACAAAATCCCCAAGTAGAAAAAGATCTGTTGACAGTGCATAAAGTAGGAAAGAAAATACAACTATTATTTTTATCCATGCATGTAAAAGAAACAATATTAAAAGATCAAAATAATGTCAAGATCTAAGTTCCTAAAAGAGAGTACACGCAAATGAAGACAAGATCAATTACAAAGATCACCCTATCCCTAATCCTAACTCTAATCCTAACCCAAACGCATAACCATACATCCTAACTGTAAATATCATCGTAACCCTAACTATAACCCTAACCCTAACCATAATTATAACCCTAACCCTAACCCTTTCTCTAACCATTAAGATGATACTAATCCTACCCCTCACCCTACACCCTATTCCTAAACTGGTCATCCTAACCCTAACTCTAACTCTAACTCTAACCCTAATCCTAATTCTAACCCCAACCCAAATCCTTACCATAAAAAATCATCCTAACTATAACAATAACACTAAACCTAACCATAAAAATCACCCTAACCCTAACCCTAAGCGTAACCCTATCTCTAACCCTAATAGTAACCCTAACCCTAGATTTAACCCTAACCCATAATTGTACGTCATAACCATAAAAATCACCCTAACCCTAACCCTAACCCAACCCCATAATTGTACATCCTAACCATAAAAATCACCCTAATTATAAGTCTAACACTAAAAATCACCCTAACCCTAACCCTAACTATAACCCTATCTTAACCCTAACTATAACCCTAACCCTAACTATAACCCTAACCCATAACTATACATCCTAACCGTAACTGTAACCCTTATTATATAAATATATTTAGTGGTATATCCACTTGCTTTAAAAAAAACTCTAACCCTAACCTAACCCTAACTCTAACTCTAACCCTAACCTAACCCTAACTCTAACTCTAACCCTAATCTTAATTCTAACCCTAACCCAAACTCATATCATGTATCCTAACCCTAAAAAATCATCATGACTATAACTCTAACCCTAAACCTAACCGTAAAAATCACCCTAACCCTAACCCTAATTGTAACCCTATCTCTAACCCTAACCCTTTCTCTAACCATTAAGATGATACTAATCACACCCCTCACCCTACACCCTATTCCTAATTTGGTCATCCTAACCCTAACCCTAACTTTAACTCTAACTCTAACCCTAATCCTAATTCTAACCCCAACCCAAATCCTTACCATAAAAAATCATCCTAACTGTAACACTAACACTAAACCTAAGCATAAAATCACTGTAACCCTAACCCTAATCATAAACTATCTCTAACCCTAATAGTAACCCTAACCCTAGCTCTAACCCTAACCCTAACCCATATCCATACATCCTAACCATAAAAATCACCCTAACCCTAACCCATAACTGTACATCCTAACTATAAAAATCACCCTAACTATAACTCTAACCCTACAAATCACCCTAACCCTAGCCCTAACTATAACCCTATCTTAACCCTAACTATAAGCCTAACCCTAACTTTAACCCTAACCCACAACTATACATCCTAACCGTAACTCTAACCCTTATTATATAAATATATTTAGTGGTATATCCACTTGCTTTAAAAAAAAAACACTAACCCTAACCTAACCCTAACTCTAATTCTAACCCTAATCCTAATTCTAACCCTAACCCAAACCCATGTCGTGTATCATAACCCTAAAAAATCATCCTGACTATAACTCTAACCCTAACCCTAACTAAAAAATTCACGCTAACCCTAATTGTAACCCTATCTCTAACCTTACCCTTGCTCTAACCATTAAGATGATACTAATCCTACCCCTCACCCTACACCCTATTCCTAAACTAGTCATCCTAACCCTAACTCTAACTCTAACTCTAACCCTAATCCTAATTCTAACCCCAACCCAAATCCTTACCATAAAAAATATCCTAACTGTAACATTAACACTAAACGTAAGAAGAAAATTCACCCTAACCCTAACCCTAGCTCTAACCCTAACCCTAACCCATAACCATATGTCCTAACCATAAAAATCACCCTAACCCTAACCCTAACTGTAGCCCTATCTTAACCCTAACTATAACCCTAACCCTAACTATAACCCTAACTCTAACCCTAACCCTAACCCACAACTATACATCGTAACCGTAACTGTAACCCTTATTATATAAATATATTTAGTGATATATCCACTTGCTTTAAAAAAAACTCTAACCCTAACCTAACCCTAACTCTAACTCTAACCCTAATCCTAATTCTAACCCTAACCCAAACCCATGTCGTGTATCCTAACCCTAAAAAATCATCCTGACTATAACTCTAACCCTAACCCTAACCATAAAAATCACCCTAACCCTAACGCTAACCCTAATTGTAACCCCATATCTAACCCTAACCCTTTCTCTAACCATTAAGATGATACTAATCATACCCCTCACCCTACACCCTATTCCTAAACTGGTCATCCTAACCCTAACTCTAACTCTAACTCTAACCCTAATCCTAATTCTAACCCCAACCCAAATCCTTACCGTAAAAAAACATCCTAACTGTAACACTAACACTAAACCTAAGCATAAAATCATCCTAACCCTAACCCTAATCGTAACCTATCTCTAACCCTAACAGTAACCCTATCCCTAGCTCTAACCTTAACCCTAACCCATAACTGTACGTCTGAACTGTAAAAATACCCTAACCCTAACCCTAACCCTAACCCAAATCCATAACTGTACATCCTAACCATAAAAATCACCCTAACTATAACTCTAACCCTAAAATCCACCCTAACCCTAACTCTATCTTAACCCTAACTATAACCCTAACCCTAACTATAACCCTAACTCTAGCCCTAACCCTAACCCAGAACCATACATCCTAACCGTAACTCTAACCCTCAATATAATGTAAATATTTTTAGCTGGATGACAAGGTGTAATAAATAGATGCCCCACTTTAGTTACTAAAAACAAGTGCTTGTGGTAGAGCTTGCAATGTAGAGTTATATTATAAGCTTTCCAAGTATTTCTTGATTACGAAACTGTATTTTCTATTTCAATGGGAAAATTTGTGAATCTCAACATATGTGGAAGCTCAGACAAGTTCATAATTTTCCAGCTACGGAAAACATCATTTCTTCATTAATTTGCAACTGAAACATGTCTTCGTGCTTCAATGCAAAGATAATTGATGATCCTAAACACAATAATGTGCAAGGGAAAAATCTCTACGTGTCTTTTTTAAATGGACTATTTCTCGGTAAGTAGCTAAAATTTCAAGTGAACTAAATATTCTCAATTTAAAATGATAATCCTTCTTTTAGATTTTTCATGTTTTCAGCATTTTTCCCTTAAAAATTTACCTTTTCAAATTTTTATGCACCAAATGAAGCATACCATCTGGTCCTAAAAAATTGGGACATCCTCTCCAACTCCCCAATCCCATTCCATCTAGTGTAGTTGGACAATGACGCAGACTCAGGAAAGCTTTCTGTGGAATACTGAGAATAACAAAAAAAAATAACTTCCATTTCCAGTAAAGCCCTAGAATGTTCTACTTAGGTAAGTCCAATTTGTTTATCAAATTAAATTTTGAAAGCATGGCAAGGGGAAATCTAGGACAACTGGTGATGGTGAAGTTTCTTAAAATTCCATGGGCCAACAATTTTTTATCTATATGATAGATGTGAGTTTTGACAATAATAACTTTGCTTAGGCCATATAACTTTGCTTAGGCCATAGACAAGATAGGCATAAGCTAGAGGTGACCCTATCGGCGCGGGCATGGACAAGACGGGCATAGGCTAGAGATGACCCTGTCGGCGTGGGCAGGAAGGATGGGACTCTTCTTCCGGTGTGTGTGACCTCTGTATTGTCCTTCCCAACCTCTGCAAGGGTGAATAGGTGGTCGGCCATGAACTCAGCAGCCGCATATTCTTCGCAGAGGCCTCAGACGACAGAGCTATCTTTCCTTTAAATCCCAGACTGGTATAGAGCTCCACAACATTTTCAAAGGATCTAAATCCTACTCAAATTATAGTGTCATATGGCTAGTATGCTGGGCATTATTTGCAGATGCAACCAGATTGCAGAGTTGAAAGAAGCACCGGAAGAGCAGATAAAACGTATTTTCAGCCAAGCCAACAATAAGGAGGTGGCGACCATGCTCAGTTTAGTAGGAGCCGAATACTGGCCAAATGCTCATGTTCATGATGGGAAGCTTATTTTTGATCTTTTTCAACCTATTCTTCAAGTTATAGGTCATGGATTCTTGGTGAATAGAATGCTAAGAAGAATGCTCACAGAGGAATTCTTCTCACAGGTAACTATAGTGTTGGATCTGATGAACTCCAATCTCTCGAGAGGCATTTTAAAGAGTCTATTTTCCTCGAAGGAAAAAGGAAAAAAGAAGACTATGAAAAAGGCCTGGGAGGTATTCAAGGCTTGTGTTGTGAAAGAGAATAACATGAGTAAATTTGTGGCTTTCTGTCAGGCTAATGACAAACTATTCTCGGAAGAGGTGGTAGTTAGGTTGATTTCGATAGGAGATAGTATTGGCTACCTCTTTCATTGAGACGGGGTGCTTAGTTTTCAGTTTTATTTTTGTAACCAAAAAGATATTTGATAGTCCTGATGTAAAATTTCTTTCATCAATATAAAGGGTACTACCCCCTAGGTAGAGCTTGCAATATATATTCCAAGATGGTAATTAAAGCAAGGACTTAGCAATATATGAACTAAGATTACAAGGCAACCAGAATTCTAATTAATGTTGGGGGTTCTATATGGCTTAACTAGTTCCGTGTCTAACAAGGTTCCTATAAGAATAACATTATTAAAAACCTGCAAATCCCAAACAAGCCTCCCAAATATATTATGGATTTGAATTGTGATATCAACAACAAAAGATGTCAAGATGCATGTAGAGATCCTCTTCACTTAATCTGGCTATTTATAAGACAGTTTTGTCGAGTATGAGAGAGTGTGGAGTTGGTATGAGTTGACAAAGCAATGTACAAGTTTTAAATCAATAAAACTAAACTATTTTCTGCAAATCCTTTCACTGCCCCACGGGTACAGTCTAAACAATGAGTTGTTATGTTAGTTTGGAGTATGATCTTGGTGTAGGAAGAATGTAGTACATTGTATTTGTTGTGTTTCACATTCCCTTACATTCCTTTTATAATTTTCATAGTGTTTAGTTGAAGAATTTGGGACTGGTGTCTCCAAAATAGTCATAACAATTGCTCATCTCATTCATTATAACAGTCATGTTAAACAACCCTATAATATGTTTCCCCTTCTTCCTACCATGTAAGAAACTTTAAAAAAACTCTATGACACTTCCCACACCCACTCCTATCCTTGACTCACTACATGGCATACTCTTTAGAAAGATGTATTATTACCATCTTCTAATCTATCTATCTACCCAATGTGCTAGAAGTTCACTTGGCATAGTGCATTTAGTCAGTGAGACCAATTCCCCGAATTTCATTAAGCCCAAAGTTGAGCAAGAGGTAAACTGCCAGACTTCTAAAGATGAGAGGTGACACAGTTCACATGACTCAACTAAATTATCTATCGAGGACACCTTCAATTTTCATAAGTCTAAGAGTATCACAGTGTCAAAGACTTTACGGCATGAGACAAGACCATCTGTGCGTGAAACACAATTATCTATGGAAAGTCAATTGAAGAGGGCTCAATATAGAGAGCATTTTAAGGAAAGTAAAAAAGCGTTGAATTTGAAGACCTTACAAAGACCAAATTCATTAAAACTATATGTAGGATCATCTTTGAAGAAGACTGGCATGGAATACACCAATGTGCAGCAAAAGTGTTCAAGGAATTTTAAATGCAGTTTGGTTCACAAAAAATGAAAAAGGTTTCACATATAGTGTATGGTTTAATGAACATGAAAGATGTTGCCAAGACTGATGCTGAACTATAGATGATGTACAGGTCAAAGACAACCTACTATGACTCCAAGTGTTGGAAACCAAAGAATCAAAACAACAAATACATCCCCTAAACTGTCTGCAGTAACTAGAAATGGCAGTGAATAATACGATCAACCTTTGGGCATAATATAGAACTATCAACCAAATAATATTCTTGAAGGATAGGTGGAATAGCTTGTAACACTTTGTACATAATTGATTTGATGGTATATGACATGAAGCCATATGGCATTGAAATCCAATACTTGAACTATTAATGTCATAGATTTTAGGCAATTTGGACAGAAAGATAGTAATCAGACTTTAAGAATCAATTGTGTGTAATAAGTAATAGGTTAGTTTCTATAGGTTGTTAATAAGGTTATATTAACCAAAGAATACAGACTTTAAAATATTATTGTGATAGTTGAAGCTCACCTCTACAGCATTTAAAATAGTGGTAAGAGAAAATAAACAAATCCAAGAAGAGATTACTGTCATACATAAGGAGGATATGTTGATCATGACTGGTGCAAAGCATCGAATAATTGGATAGATGATAGTGTTGATTATTCTTTTACAAATAATGATGACATTCTTCATATTTCAACTCATGTATCAGATGTTAATATCTATCATAGAAAAATGTCACAACCACTCACTCGTTTAGAAATTATTCAAGCAAGTGCATTAAAAATTGAAGGAACTGATCTAATCTATTATGAAAAAATAATTAAAGACCTGCAGCCTATTGTTAATGTTTCCCCTGAGGCACGGTTATATGATTCAAAAGATGATAACATGAGATTAGGGTAATTAAAGTTGGATAATTGCAACAAAGTAAGGTGAAAAAGTTTAGGCATCTACACTAGATATGCACGAAGTGAATTTTTTGAAAAGTCTTTAGAAACTTTCAAGAAAATGCACTTGGAAATTGCAAAGCCAAATTCCACAACATTAGCTAGCATCATCCCTGTTCATGCCAAATTGGGAGCTTCAAAGTATGGACATCCATCAAAACATAAAGGATAGAGGTGTTTGTCAAATTTTATAGTTGAAATTGCCTTGGTATAAATGTATGCAAAATGTGGAAGCAAAAAAGGCATGATAGGTAATTCTCCGTGTTTAAGAAACAATGGCCTAGGACCAGTTAATGTTGTCCAAAGTGTCCTTGCCACAGCAGAGAACCGTATAGTTCTTGTTGAAACTTGACCAACCCAATGAAAAGGTTGTCCTTGGCCTTCTATAGGTTCCTTCCTTGTGTTGTTAACTGTTTAAGACAGTTAGAGAATTGCCAACACAAGAATGCTAAAAAGTTGCTCATAGCAAGAAAAGTTGTCAAGACAACATGATAACTTTTTAGCAACTTTTGCTCCAAATGCAGTTAGATTTCCAAAATTGTCCTAAAAACCAAATGAACATGGAATATGCATAAAATGACCTCAAATAACCTATCTAAGGCCTTAGGAATGAAAAATAGTTTTTCTTTGACTCACCTTGAGTTTATCACTACTAGTACTATAAATATCATGCACATCATGTTCGAGATCAGTATAATCACTATCAAAGTTGTCTTTTATTTTTTGTTGTTTGTTCATATGATTGCTCTACATGTGGGTTTAATCATGAAAGGTTAATATAAGTCAAGTAAAAAAAGAAAAAACTATAAAATTTTCCAAAATAACTATTATATTACCTCAGCTTCAACACAACTATGATTGGGCTGCACATTCTTGTCCACTAGTTCATCATGGTCACTATCGACATCGGCAACTTTGTTTGCACCAAGGTGTTTTTGTCTTTGTGTTGCTTTGATAAAAAAAATTTGCATGTAGTTAAAATTGATAAAAACTCATAAAGATGTTGATCAAAATTATGCTCTCAACAATACAAATCTACATTACTATGAACCAAATTTAACTCATCAATATAGCCTCTTACCAGATATTAATTCATAAAATTATGATCATTCCGTGAAGAAACTATAGGCTCAAAGGAGGAAGTCAACTATGAAACTTACTTAGTGAGACTATGTAAGTGATTCATTATATGTTCATACCCTTTATTTGAGTTGACATTATTTGCAGAGGCTCTTAGTGGGTGTTCCACAGATGGCTGTGAAGTCGCTATTGATGAACTAGACTTCCACTTCATACTATTCTTAGATTTATTTGGATCTAGTGCTGCCATATAATTGACCAAATCTTCTGCACCTGCTTCTCTATTACTATTTTCCACCTAAAATACAATATCAATTTTAACAAAGTCAGTTCAATAAAAAAATTGAAATAACTAATATCATTTAGATTGAACCAAAAAGCCATACACTTACTCCAAATTTGTTTATTTTTTCCTGCAACCCACCTCGGCCAAATGTATATTCAGCCTTCACACTATCTCTTGCTCTCTTGCCTTTATTACTCTTTGTCAAATATTATTTAGAATCCATACTTTCCTTCAACTTTTCCCATTGTTTGGGAGATAGAGTCTTGTCTAAACTCTCTTTTCCCTCCATGATTGCTTTTCTGCAAATGTATCTATAATTGTTCATTAGAAGTATCATCTTCTTCTTGTAATATTTTCTTGAGATTTGTCCACCAATAGTGTCAAAGGAATTTTCCATTTTTTGTATAACATTCTCCACATGGTGTGGATCTTGCTCTACAAAATTTGATTTGCAAATATCCAAATGGGCCCTACATCTTACGCCCAACTCGAAGGCCCACCTTGCAGCATTTTTCCTAGTGGATTCACCATCTCTTGATACATCAACCAAGAATGGCTTCTTCCCTTCTAATATTCTTTCTTTTGAATGCCTCTCTGTAGATCTATATAAATCTTGACTCAATTTCTTTCTTTTAAGAAAAGTGATCACATCTTCTGTTGAACCACTATCAACAGGTTCACTCTGAGGCACATCAAATCCAAGAGAACTCTTTTCATGACTTTCATTAGGCTTCTCATCACCATGTGCCATATCAGGTTCCACATCATTAGAATTACATTTTTCACCAACTACATTATTTGGATCACATAAGCGTTGGCTTTTACGAACTGTCAACATTGTTTCTTTATTTTCTACTTGTTTTTTCTCTTCATTTTCTCCGCACTCATTTTCTTTCCTGTAAAACCAAAAAAAAATATCATATCATGTCTTATATTCATAAAGCTTTTGCATATAAAATTTCATTAAATAGTATTAAACAAATAATATAATACTTAGTAGATGTACAACTTGCCTATTTGGCAAACCAAGACATGATAAACATTCTTTATTCTTGGCCACACATTCTTCATGATCGCGCTCATAATCTATTAGTGGAATTTCAGCATTATGAGCACCATCATCTAATTTACACCTTGAATTATTTCTCCTCATTTCCTGATGTCCAAAAAAACAATAATATATAAATTATCAACTTGATACAAAGATAATAACGGAAGAAGAAAGCATCAATTTTTAGATGTTTGAATAAAAAATTAGGGATATTTAATTGACTATAAACTAGAACAATATTTAATCAAAGTACTCTATAATAAATGAACATACATAGATCAAGACAAGCAACATGCAATTAAAGGGAAATTTTACCTTAAGATGATACCTTTTAGAAAATACATACATTGGAAGATCACAAAGTTATTCAAGTTCCTGTCAACATTGCTACAAGATATATCCAACAATATCAAGGAGCATCAAAGGATCAACTACATTTAATGACCTGTGAACAATGATAAATAGTGCTCATAGGAAAGCAATCAAATCACGAAGTTCTTCATTTCAACTTCATAGAGATAACGCAGTTACCAAGGTATGATCACGCTACGTATCAAGACAAGGAACTATGTGTTAAAGAGTTCATGATTAAATGAAATTGTCCCAGGAAAGTATGTAAAGAACTTTGTTACAAATTTGTAGAAGCTTAGAGAAATCAAAGCATGCAGCCACATAGACTAAAGTAAGAGAAATTAAAGAATGCAGCCACATAGACTAAAGTAAGAGAATAAAGAATGAAATAAGAAAAAAATTCTATACTATATGTAAAGTGGTGTGAAGAGACAACTATACTGGAGATTGATCTGAGGAGCAGGGAGCTAGACACAACAGTGACATCAAGAGCCACCAAGTAAAGTTCTAAAAAGTAACAATGGCGATTAAGAGAGAGAGCCACTATGGTAGTTGAATAATGCATAGTATATCAAGCATAATTGTGCTGACATCATCAAGCATCAACAATTCAGAGTAATCTATGAGTGCTTCAGTTAATGGGCACATTCAAAGATCATGAGAATGATACAGTCTAGGAAGAAATCAAAATATTTTCATATACACTTGTAGAAATGAAATGAAGAAGTAGCACTGTCATTATTTTTTTTAGCACTTCAAGGAGAAATGAAGAAGTAGCTGCCCTATTGAGTACAGACGATACTAATATTGTCTCACTTCACAAGTTCTTTCAATGCTGATGAAAAATTGGCATTTAGCTCTGGATGGCTACTTATGAATATCATACAGCTTCTTGGAAACAAGAGTCGCTAACAAAATACCTATCTATGAGAGGGACACATGGACCAGATCTGTAGTTCCTCAAACAACAAGATATATATTACTTCTTTAACTGAATGTGAATAGAAAGAGATATCAGATTATTATAGCTATCTGCTATCTGTAGAGTGATCAAATATACAACAAATCCCTATGTTACTAGTCATCATAAGAACATTCTTAGAGGCATTTGCCAGGAAACAAAATGGGAGGAATTTTAAGTGAATATAAGAAAAAATAGTCTTATTCATATTTAACTGCTTATAGATTTTGGTTGTTTGCATGGGGGAAAACACAAAAATATAGAGTATCTAATATTTTACTGATTTCTGAATAGAAATGCTCATATGTTCATGGATTTCACTAAAAGACTAAAAGTCACTGCTAAGAATGATTGACAACATTACTTCATAATAAGTTATATTGTGTATAAATTTGAATAAAAAAAAAACATTCTTCAGTGGATACAATTGATGTCAGATGAGATAACTCATAGCCAAATGACCAATGTGACAGCTATGCTAAAAACTATGAAGCCCAAAATAAAAGACCCCTATGGTAAGTGTTAGGATTAGGTGTGTTAATCACCTTGTAACCCTTAGTTAGAAAAGTGATAATCTAGATTATTAAGGTAAACATGACATATACTTTGACATTTGCTAAACCAGAAAAGGCTCAAAAGCATGAGATTTAGAAGAATCCAGTTTATCATCTAATCAATTTTTGGCTTCCAAAGAGTCAAAAGAATGAAAACTAGAGCCCAAGATAACTAGAAAATTGGGCTGAGTATATGTTTAAGCTACCTTGGTAGAAGAAAAACAATAGAAAAGGGGAATGAACATATTACTTATTGTCTTTCAATAGGTTAGCACCTACAAAAAAAATCTAAGAAACCGAGAATAAAGAAAGAAAGAAAGAAAGAAAGAAAAGCCCAAAAGAGTAGGTAGATGACCAATCTCAGATGCATTTGGGAATATTATACATAAAAAACATAGGATGAACAGAAAATTCAAGGGTGCATGTATGTGAGTACCATGTGCATATCTTTTTATGCCTTTTAAAATTGAATATTCTTTAGATATTTCTTATATCTGATCTTAAGAGTAAAATTATGTGAATAACTTCAAATCTGATCTGGCTAATTAAAATAAGAAAAGAAACATAGAAAATCAAAATAATAGTGAAGCCATACATAGAGTCACATTTTATCCTCTTTCTATGTTTCCAAGTCACATTTTTACATATGTGTTTCATGACCAAAGCACCTAGAACTGTATTTCACAGTGCCTAATTTTGTGAGGATTTGATGCATCTGGACAGTAACAATGAGGACAT
>MU226749.1:1104160-1117774 GCA_018584345.1 Thuja plicata
AAGATAGAAATATAAACACTTCATAACCTTAGATTTTCTTTTTTAAATCTTTCCCTTACAACACTACAAGTTTTCAATTTCAATTCGTTAAAATAGGTGTTCCCTGCTATGATACAAAAATTAAAGCAAGACATAATCAATATCTGAATGACTCACTTAGACAAGATCTACAGGCTAATTTCATCTAGAAGTTGTCATAATCGTTATCAGTAGCAAATATGAGGATTAATTGAAGAATAAAAGAAATTGAAATGATATTCTTATTCAGATGCTTTTGCAGTATTCAATTTTCTTCTTGTGACTGCAGGGATGGAATGAAAAACCATTCTTGGCAACTATTTGCTGAGTTCCAGTTTCAGAGTTATTTCCCATCTTTAAAGCATTTTTTCTGTAGCTATTGAAAATGAGGTTATGAAGTTTTTGTATGGATCAAGTATTGATTCAGAATGGTAGTTCCAATATACTGAATGGATAAACGGATGCCAGCGAATGGGTACAGCAAGAGTAAAGTGAGTTCCCGGTAGTAAGAATCCATATGGTAGTAGCCATCGACTTCTTTCCCTCCATCTGCTTGTCATGCCCTTGGCACTGGATCTTTGCTTATTCTACTTTTTTGAGGCACACTGGAAACCCATTTGAGAGACCTTAGCTTGAACAATTGGAATATGCAAGGTATCAGGACCTCTTTTAGTATTTATCTTTGTTCCAATGTAGGACTTAGAGCAATTGTACGCCACTAGCAATAATCTATAACCATAAAAGTATTTTATTATTTTATGTTGCATTCCTTTTAGAAATCATTCATTAGATTCATGTGGATTCATTCTCATTGTTGGAATTGGTATGGACTCATAAAACTTGTTTCAGAAATAGGATCATTGTATTGCAGCACTATATTTAATTGTGGCCTCGTGGTTTATCATCATATTTTGTATTGATATGTTTTTTTTGTTTAACATAGTTGACTATCCACTTTGAGAAACTTAAACCCATATAGATGGTTTTAGAAAGCACCTGAGAAGCTGTTGATACACTTGCAAAGATATCCATCATTTGATATCTCTTTATTTTGCTGGACATATTCATAAAATAGATTTTTTATGTAATGAATGAGTTAATCCTTTATTCAAATGAAATCCATGTGTGGTGTTCTATAAATTGTCTGGTCTTTTGTTAGTATTGCTACAATAGAGAAGGGTTTTTATTGTGAATTATTAAATGTGATCTTAGGCAAAAGACAATTTTACTGTCATTGTATAGTACCTTAATTTCTCTTTCCTATTTTATTAGCATAAGAATTTGAGTGCATGTGTCTCTAGCTATTATTTATTATGCCTTGGAAACTCTGCATCGCCTCATTATAATTATTGTCATTTAGTTAAAAGATAGCATGTCCATTTCTCATACTCTAACCAGTTTGGATCTAAATGTTGTAAGTAGTAAGAAATTTCCAGCCAGAGAGAGGAATGATGCATTGAAGAGATTCGACCTAAGCTTTAACTTGTACTCATAGAGGAGATCATTAGAAAAAAAGAAATGAGTTTACCTATTTAGCTAAGAGAAAATGATTGCCTACCATACTTGTGATTTCTCTAGTGCTGAGTAAGAGTAGAATATTGTTCTTAGAATTATGATGTTTTGTTTCTTCATTTATGTTTGTTCTTTCACCTTTGACTACATTGGTACACTCCACTAGGGTGTTCCCCATTAAGCTTTTTATTCCATTGGGTTACTCATATTCTATAGAGAGGGATTTGTAGCACAATAACTCACCAAGGACTTGCACGCAGCCTCATCTGGTTTTTGGTCCATCAACACAATGATTTCATGAGTTTACCATCTGAAGTTAGGTGAACTAGAGGTTAGATGCATGATTGTTTTTAAGTATGTTTATTATAAAATATTCTATCAAATGCATGTGCAAGTAGCTTTACATTCTGATTTTCTAAGCTTATACCCATTATAAGTTATGACTATTACTTTTTCCAATTGTAATCTTTTATAGTGTTTCTAGCATGAAGGGGATGCAGGATCAAATTTTCTACCTCACTCCATTTTGACATCTTCCATTGGCTCTACACTGACATTAACCACCAGCCATGATCCCTCATTTTGAAGGTTCCCTTTAGCAAAATAAAATTGTGAGTTATGGTGCATTTCCACCACAGAACTAACACTGCAAATGCCATAAACACATGGCAAATCCATATTGAAATCAAGGAAACTACCAATAGATTTCAGAGTTGTTGTTTCTAAATTAGATCCTTATAAGTCACTTGAATTTTGGAATATAGTTACTGAATCTACTTCATATGAGAAGAAACCTCACCCATAAGGGCACGAATCTCTTTTTTCATATGTTCAAATTTCTTCATAGTAACAGTGGTAGTCTGACCAGTAGAATTTGAAATAGTATAAGATAGACTACTGGCAATAGAATATGCTCCTTCACAAGAGTCAAACACCATAATGACAGGATTTTATTCACCCAAATAGAGTCTTTGACTCTTTGCGTTGAGGAGATTAGTCATTTCTGCTTCATGCCTAGATTAATTAGGTGATTGCAATGTCATCTTTAAAAACTGAATACTTCTATCAAGTGTCTTTAGGATCATCATGGATTGGACTGGGTATCATCAAGATCTTAAAGGAAATAGGATTTTTAGCTTTATGGCACAACCCTTCTACATATTCTTTAGAAATTTAGTCCCAACAGCAGTAAGGGGATCATTAAAATGTTTCCAATTGCCTAATATCATAAAAAGACTTTTAAAACCACACAAACCCTACTTTTTAGAATGAAACTCATATTAAAACCATCTTAAAGAGAGTAGAAGGGAAAACTTACTCATAGTTTTCTGCAACTTGTAGGTCATGACGTTGATGGACCTCCTGATATCAAGCCAGAGCCAGCCTTTGCTTCCTGCAAGACCTAGAAAGAACCAGAACCCAAATTAAGGATTGGTGATGAAATCCCTCCCGCCTTCCTCTCCCTGTGAAAATGAAAATGCATGAATGTTTTTTCTTTAGTTTTAATTAAAGAACCCAAATGAAGGATCAGTGATGAAATCCCTCCCGCCTTCCTCTATCCACCAAAATGAAAATGCATAAATGTTTTTTCTTTAGTTAATATAGCATGCATATTTTTTCTTTAGTTTTAATTAAAGATAATAGTGATAATATAGCATGTATGTTTTTTCTTTAATTTTAATTAATGATAATATCTATTTTCATTTATAATAATTATTAGCAATTACACCTTGGTAATGGGTTTATAATAATTATTAGGCCATAAAAATTAAATGTTTTAATGAAGTTTGTGTGTTAATTAAATTCTAAAATCAATTCACATTATATTTAATTTTCTATACTTCAATCACAATAAGTTTAATTTATTGTAATTTGTTTTTGCATAAAATTAATGGTCCACATATAAGTGAAGTTAATAGAAGATATATATATTTAAATATTTATTAACTAAATGCATAGAAAAAGGTCAATGATTCATGGAAGCCTTGGGCACTAAAATGGAGCCTAGCAAAGGACCAAAATTGTACATACTTATAATTTATAAGGACAATACAATTCTAAAAAGCGTTTGAAACCAAAGACCATCCATAGAAACAAGACTAAAGGAGTGAGGAATAAAAGAATTATCCTTGATCAGAATGCAAATTTTTATATTCATGAAGCTCCCTTAATCAAAAGAATTTATATGGTGGAAAAAATCTCAAAAATAATTCCCAATTTTTTTAAGGGTTGTTAGATCTATAAATTAATTGTATTACATGAGACTATTTTAAAATGATTTAGTGATCCTTTGAAATTTCCATTGGTAAGGTAGAATAAACTTTGTATGCAGATTACAAAAAAAGAGAGGAGGGTCGATTATGAATTAAAT
The DNA here is from genome assembly GCA_018584345.1 of Thuja plicata. NCBI lineage: Eukaryota > Viridiplantae > Streptophyta > Pinopsida > Cupressales > Cupressaceae > Thuja > Thuja plicata. The sequence continues at coordinate 1,108,062 of MU226749.1, forward strand.
ATGTTCAATGATTCAACAAATACATTTTTCCAATCTATTTTATATATTTATATCTTCTTCTTAATTGAGAAGTTCTTATAATGGTGATCATCCTTTCAGTATGTTAAAGAAGACATGAAAGTTTTAGGAAGACACACAAGGTCTTTGTGAAGTGTCCTACATCAAATATATAATTAGTAGTTTAACATTCATTCTTCATCCCATGATTTTCAAAATGTTGTATACATTATCAGTAACATGGAAATCATACATATCAAGTGTAGAAACGGGACTGGGAATGTAAAAGCCCAAAAAAAATCATCAAAATAACCCAGTTAACCAATTGAGCAGGAACAACAACCAACTGCACAGAATAGAGGAACAACTGCATGGGAAGAGAGGACCAAGTTCATAGAACCTATCCAAGTTCGTAGGAAGCCTGGCCAAGTGTGCAACTTGTCATCAGAGACCCATAATGGACTAAAAACTTGCAAAATTGAAAACTTTTGAACAAACTAACTATTTAGGACTTAATATTAATGAAATTAGAATTCATTTTATGTCATTTAGGAATAATTTAAGTGAATTAACACCAATTTTAGAACCCCTAAGTATTCTTTGTGTAGATTCGATTGATTTTGAAACAACTTAACCAAGAAGATAACCAACAAACCCTAAACTAGTTTGATGTTCATTTTAGGCTCCTAAAACAAGCTATGTGCATGTTCATTTTAAAGTCATTTTCTACTTAATCACTGATATTTGACAAAATTAAATCAATTAAGACTCCCACTTAGGCGAGATTGTGAACTTGAAATGAATTGAAAGCTGAAAACCAATCAATTAGCCTTGCATTGAATCATAAAATAGGTGAAGTTTATTTAATTAAGAGAACCAAATTAAAATGTGAGGTTCATTTTAGGTACCTAAAATAAAATATTTGGTCATTTATTTGGTCATTTTGCCTGATGACCAAAGTGGTCATTTTACCTGATGACCAAATTGGTCATTTATTTAGTCATTTTAGTTGTAATTTTACCTGATGACCAAATTGGTAATTTATTTAGTCATTTATATTTTTGAATTGCAAAAAATGGGTAGAACATGATTAGTTTTAGTCAATTGACTAAATTTTCTAATCACGTGACTAAAAGTTTGTCACCTGGTCATTTATTGCTCAAATTCTACTAGTGTCTGTCGGTTTTGTCTGTCCGTTGGGGTTGTCTGTCCTTCTTTGCCTGTCAGTTAACACTATAATTATGGCTGTCGGTAATGCTTGTGATTCTGCTCATCAGTAATGCTCGTTGATTTATTTGTTCAGGCATCACTGTGACTTTGTTCTTGGTTTTCTCTTTCCTTTGGTTTCCACTAGCCATCGGTGTTTGAAGTCTCTTAGTGAATGCTGGTCTTTTATGCATTACTGATGCATAATATTTTATCTCTCTGATTTTCTGAAGTCTTTGACACTTTGAATATAACTGATTAGATTATATCAAGTTGATATCAATGACAATACAATCCATTAACTGATGTAATGTCTTGCATTATCTTTCTTCATTTCGGTGATCAACTTAACATCTTCAAACATTCAATCAGTTACATGTCATCAATACACACACACCATTATGGAAGTATGTTTAGGCGATTTAAATAACTAATTAAATCTAATTATTTAAGAATCAGAGCTACACAGAAGGGTGCTACATTTTTATGGTTTATTAATAATTTAAAGTGTCACATTTACGGTTTATAAAAATATAGCCAGTCAATCCATACGGTTCAATAAAATGTCAGACTATATTCTAGAGTCCAAAAGCAAAATAAAATTCCCTTATAGGCATAAAATTCTAGGCCTACGTGGGGTGTATACAAATCTCAAATTTTATTTTAAAAGAAAAATATGATAAGCTTCTTTTCCGAACTCTATTTATTTTTTATTCAATAACATAGATAATTAATTATAATATCTTTTATTAATATTTATCCCTTTTTTATAATATATCTTTTTTTAAACATAAAAAGGATAGAATATCCTGATAAAAGAAATAATATTCAAAGATATTGTTATTGAAAGAAGATAATAAAATATTACAGATTCACATTTTTTTAGTATATATATATATATATATATACACTTTTCAGGAGGAAGGATTTCACCCCGAAAAGCGTGGCCCACGAAAAAACACTTCATACTTTCGATCAGAAGTTACTTATGATCGAAAGTGCTTTTTACTTTCGATCGAAAGTATCTAGGTCAAATTTGGCGTATATTACAACCCGCTCAAATAGTGAAAATCACTGTCTCGCCTGGGTTGAAACTCTGTGGGGGCATCCGAAATATTAGTCATCGACTCAACAAGTTTTTCACGTTTTCATTGCATTTTTTAATATATACTATTTCTATATATAATGTATATTACTTTTTAAACATTGTTTATATATATACCTATGTATATGTGTATATATTCATGTATATGTGTATATGTGCATGTATATGTGCATTTATATGTGTATATATGCATGTGTATATATATATATGTGTGTGTGTGTGTGTGCATATATATGAATATATATGTGTATATATGCATATATATGTGCATATATATGTATATATGAGTATATATATGCATATATACATGCATATATGCACATATATATACATATATATATATATAAACACACACACATGCATGTGTATATGCACATGTATATATGTAATGTATATGAATATGTATATATGTAATATATGCATTGAATGTGCACACACACACACACATATATATATGTATATATGTATATGTACATGCATGTGTATATGCACATGTATATATATGTACATGTGTATGTGGTGTAGGAGCACACATAGGCTAACCTCCATGTTTTAATCATTTCAAGGCTTATACTTGAAATTGGCCAAGTCAAGATAGTTTGGTTATTTTTAGACCTTAGAAGGTCAATGAAATGTGGGCTAGGTGAGTTAGTCATTAGGACTAAGGTCACCAAAGTAGCCATTGTTAGTAGTTTTTCATTTTATTAGGCTTAGTTGCTAAATGATGGATTTGAGTCATGAATGTTTCCAAAACACATAAATGAGGACATAGAGATGCCATAAGGTCTTTAATGATCTTGGATCCTTGAAATGAAGAGGTTAGAGGTCCTAGAAATGAGGAAAGTGGCATAAAGGCAAAGATGCCAAAAGTTTCTAAATTGTTGTCATGACAACATTTGCAATTATTGCAAATGTTGCATGCAACACGGTTACCTTGGATCCCCCTAAAAACTAGGAGTGGGGAATCGACCAAAAAGGCCTATATTGATGGAAGAAGGAATCTAATTCATAGATAGACTCAAATCTCAGTAGTTAGTCATTCATTGTAACAAGTTGGGAAGAGTAATACAGTCTGCAATTCTGTGTTTTTAGAAATCCTGAGCATTTCATTGGGACAGTGATACTTTATGGATTGAAAGATTCAAACTATTTACTATTTTGTTTTCTTAGGATAGTTTTTAGTGTTTTTCATTCATTATTCAAGTTTCTTTGTGGTCGTTTAAGGTCTTGTATAAATTGTTTTGTGTTTAGAGAGTCTACTGGTCCTGTCTTGACCAGCCAGTCTAGTCATGGCTCCCCCATGAAATCTAGCCATGGGAAATACCTAAGGATAGATGGATATGTTAGAAGATTCAGTAGTGTACATATGTGTAGAGTTAGGAGTCATGGAAGATGGAGTAGATATTTTTAGTGCCAAGACCTAGGCGAGCATACACTGTCTGGTTAGAGGTTTGGTGATGAAACAATGAGCATAAATTGCAGGGTAGTGAAGCACTGTATGGAATAAGTATAGTTCTAGTTAGGGTTTAGTCATACATTGACATGCTGTGATGGTCAAGTTCATACCAATCACTGAGACCAAGTTTTGAACAATTTTTTAACTAAGTTGCAAACAGTCCTAAAAATTAGCCCTATTAGCCCTATTGGACCTAGATTGTAGGAACCATATGTATAGATGAATTAGGGAACTAAAAATTCCAAAATATCTTGTAAAAGGATAAAGGGTATTTGGATATGGTCTTATATTTTCAAGTTATTTTGGAAAGTGTTGCAAGAAATAGGAAAAGGTCACTGTTAAGGGCTACAATGCATTAGGCCTTCTTGTGCCAAAATTGTGAGGTCGATTGTAAAGAGTGAAGAGATCCTTCAAAATGGATTCCATTGGGATCAAATGCAATTTCTAAATGATGATGGACACCCCTGCAAGTGATTCATGAGTGTTAAAGTGGAAATTGGCACTTAGACTCTTCTAAGTGTAGTAGGAGAAGTGAGGAATTGAATTAACTAAAAGGGATCAGTCTTTCAAGGTGAAGCACAAGGGTTAGGAATCTTAGAGAAGAGTTGAAATTGGAATTAGTTAATCATCTAAACTAATTTAGGACCTAGAGGAGATTAGGTTCCTATAAGAGACACGCTAGGTCTCTTGGATGCAATGCTAGCAAGCCTTGGAACACTCACACCATATTGGTATCATAGCTTGATTAGAGATCAATCTTGTGGTGGATGTTTTATCCTATTGAATCAATTGGACAGAACACACCTGGAAGTTCAAATAAATATAAAACCATGGTGACTAACGGTGAGTTAGCCAAAAAGGTAGAAGATCAAGAAGAAGACAAAAATTTGTTGAGAGAAAGGTTGTCTCAAATGGAGCAACTCTTGGGAGAAGTCCAAGACAAAGCTGAGAAGATGAAAGATAAGATAGATTAGAAAGAAGAAGAAGAAGCAAGGGATAAAGGAGTGGATTTAGAAGAGGAAGCTCCAACCCCTAACCTTGTCAGTGACCAAGAAGCTTTCTTAAAGGCATTGAAGGCTTTAAGTGGCAAAGCTTTGGAGGGTGTGCCACTATTTAGTGGACAAATGGATCCAGATTTAGTTGTGGATTGGATAAACAATATAGAGAACCATTTTGAATTTGATGGTATCATAGAGGCCCAAAAAGTAAATGTGGGCAAGTCAAGATTGAGAGGATCAGCTCTCACATGGTGGAAGTTTTTTCAAACTTAAAGGGAGAAAGAAGGAAAGACTCTTGTAGTCTCATAGAAAGGCATGGTGACTAAGTTAATGTAAACTTACTTTCTTGATGATTATGAAGTTCAGTTGCATAGGAGAAGACACAATCTTAGACAGAAAGATTTGGATGTCCAAGCATACACTGAAGAGTTCCAAAAGTTGTGCTTAAGGTCACAAGTGGTTGAAGATGAAAGTATCAAGCTAGCTAGGTATATGAATGGACTCAAATGGTCTATTAAAGAAAACATGAGCCTTGTGAACTTCAAAAACATCAACCAATGCTATCAAATGGCCTTGAATATAGAGGAGAAAGGCAAAAGAAAACAAGAACAAAGTCCTAAAGGAAGAGGTAGAGGAAGAGATAGTAGAGGACAAAGAGGTGGCTATGGAGGAAGGAGTTCAAAATCAAGGACACAAGGAGAAGTCAAATATAATAAGAAGAAAGAGGGAAGTTCTAGTAGAGGTAGTAGAGGAAGGAACTCAATTTTCAGAGGTAGAAGTGGTGGATAAGGAAGAGGAAACTACTTTTCCAATATGAAATGTTACCATTGCAATCAAATGGGGCACCCTACCTATAGGTGTCCAGAGAAGGGTAGTACTTCTCAAGGAGGTAACAAGATGACTAATCTAGTCCAAGAAGACAAAAATGAAGCTGATAAACACCTTGAAGTGTCATTAAATTCAGAGGAAGGTGAGAACCTCATGATGAGGAGAACATTGATCAAGGAGCCAGTTAAGGAGGAGCCAAGCCAAATGAGGTCTTTGTTTAGAATAAAATGTAAGGTGATTGGTGAAGTATGTAGATTCATTGTGGACTCAAGGTCTACTAACAACATTATGTCAGAAGAAGTAGTCAGCAAGTTAGGTATGACAAGGATACCTTATACACATCCTTACAAGGTCATATGGCTCAATAAGGGACAACATGTCTTTGTCAATGAGAAAGCATTGGTGGAGTTCTCTATAGGGAGATATAAGGATAAGGTACTATGTGACGTACTACCCATGGATGCATGTCACTTTCTCCTAGGAAGGCCATGGAAATTTGACAGCCAAGCTATCCATGATGGAGTGAAGAACTCCTATACTTTCAAGAAGGACAACATGACTTTCAAAATTTAGTCATTATTAGAAGATACAGAAGTGAAGACATCAGGTCTTAATTTTCTAATGGTGAGTGAAAAAGAGTTCTTATAATCCATGGAGGAAGGAGAAGGAGTTGGCTTTGCATTGATATTGAATCCTAAGGAAGTTGAAGACAAAATAGTGAAGAGGATAGAGCTGCCACAAGAGATCCAAGATATGTTGCAGAAATATGAGGGTATAGTAAGTGATGGACAGACATCAACCTTACCCCCTATGAGACCCATAAGCCATAAGATTGACCTTATTCCTTGAGATACCCTACCCAATAAGGCAGCCTACAAGATGACCCCTCAATAGAATGAGGAAATAGCTAGGCAGATTCAAGAGTTGTTATAACAAGGTCATATAAGGAAGAGTACTAGTCCTTGTGATGTACCCATAGTCCTAGCCCCTAAGAAAGGACGTACTTGGAGATTATGTCTGAATCCAGAGCCATTAATAGGATCACTATCAGATATAGGTTCCCTATCCCTAGGATACAAGACTTGATGGAATGTTTAGGAGGTGCAAGGTACTTCACAAAGATAGACTTAAAAAGTGGATATCATCAGATAAGGGTGAATGAAGGAGATGAATGGAAGATAGCCTTCAAGACTACTAAAGGGCTATATGAATGGCTAGTCATGCCATTTGGCATATCAAATGCTCCATCAACTTTTATGAGGTTAATGAATGAAGTACTTAAAGACCACAATGGAAAGTTTGTAGTGGTGTACTTGGATGATATACTCATCTTTAGTAGAATAAGAGAGAAACACCTCAAGCATGTGGAATTAGTACTCAACACACTAAATGAAGAGAAGCTCAACTTGGGGAAATGTGAGTTCATCAAAATAGAACTAGTGTACCTAGGATTTGTTCTATCTCATGGTAATCTGAAAATGGACAAGAGTAAAGTGGAAGCCATTATGAATTGGCCTACTCCAAGGAAAGCAATAGAGGTATGAATTTTTCATGGCCTTTCTCAGTATTATAGGAAGTTCATAAGGTAATTTAGTGCTATTTGTGCTCCTATGCTGGACATAATCAAAGGAGGGATGAAGACCAAGTTTGCATGGAATGAACAAGCCAACAATAGCTTTGAGTTGTTGAAGGAAAAGATTGCTACCCAACCTGTGTTAGTCTTGCCAAGCTTTGAGAAGATTTTCACAATTGAATGTGATGCAAGAAACATAGCTATTGGGGCTATCCTAAGCCAAGAGGGTAGACCAGTAGCATTTCATTCAGAGAAGTTGAGTGAAACAAAGAAGAAGTATTCTTCTTATGATCCTAAGTTGTATGTATTTGTTCAAGCTTTGAGAAAGTGGAGGCACTATTTGCTACCCAAGGAGTTCATTGTCTATTCAGACAATCAAGCTTTAAGTTTTCTAAATTCTCAAGAGAAGTTGAGCGACAAGCACATGAAATGGGTGGAATATCTACAAGCTTACACCTTTAATATCAAACACAAGAAAGGTGTCCTCAATAAGGTCACAGATGCATTGTCTAGAAGAGCTCTTACCATCTAAGAGATTCAGTTGAAGAGCATGGAAATAGATCACTTCAAGGTTCTATATGCTAAAGATGAGGACTTTGTAGACATTTGCAGGGTATGTGCTGAATACAATAACCATTTTCATAGTAAGTATGTTGAATACACTTTGCAAAGTAACCTTTTTTTAAAATGAAATAAGTTATGTGTCCCTAGAAGCTCTATTAGGGAGAATATGATTCAAGAAAAGGAAAATGGTGCATTGAGTGGTCACTTTGGGGTCACTAAGACACAAGAACTAGTTCAAAGGTTCTACTATTGGCTGAGAATGACCCTTGATGTTAAGAGGTATGTGGAGAGTTGCATTGTATGTCAAAGAGCCAAGGGTACTTCTTAAAATGATGGCCTTTACCAACCACTACCCATTCCCACTAGGCCTTGGGATTGCTTGAGCATGGATTTTGTAGTTGGGTTACCCAAGACAAGACAAGGTATGGATAGCGTTTATGTAGTTGTGGATAGATTCAGTAAAATGGCTCACTTTGTGCCATGAAAAACCACTAATGATGCCAACCAAATAGCCTCTCTCTTCTTCAAAGAGATAGTAACAATCCGTGGGTTACCTAAGAGCATTGTGTCTGATACAGACACTAAATTTATGAGTCATTTTTGGAAGACTCTTTGGCAAAGATTAGGCACTAATTTATCCTTTGGGTCTGCCTACCATCCCCAAACTAATGGTCAGACCGAAGTGGTGAATAGAATCCTTGGAAACCTAATAAGGTGCTTGACCAAGGAGTATGGATAGCAATGGGATCAATTGATTGGACAGGCTGAGTATGCCTACAATGACACCATCAATAGATCAATAGGGAAGAGCCCCTTTGAGATAGTATATGGATTACACCCTAGAGGATTCTATGAGTTGAAAGACATGAAGGATGGAGTGAAGGCAAGTGGATATGTAGATGACTTTTCTTGTGCAATGCATGAAATACATGATACAGTCTGGAAAAATCTGACAGAGAACACCTTGAAACATAAAGCAAAGATTGATGAGAGTAGAAAAAAAGTTCAGTTCAATGTGGCTAACTTGGTGATCGTACATCTAAAAAAATAAAGACTTAAAAAGGGAGTCCCTCACAAGTTGCAGATGAGAAGGATAGGTCCCTGTCCTATCTTGGCTAAGTATGGTGAAAATGCATTAAAAGTTGAGCTCTCGGAAGACAGTGGACTCTCACCTATTTTTAACATTGCACACTTAGTTCATTACAAAGGACTACAACAAGATATGGATCAGAGTCTCAAAGAAGTGATTAGATATGTGGAAGATCTACAATTACCCTCTGCTACAGTCACAGGAGCTGACAGTATACTGGATACTAGAATCTACAAAAAGACCAGAACCAAAGAGTATAAGGAACACTTGATCAAAAGACATAATCAAACCAATGCTGATGTGGTATGGGTTAAAGAATCAGAGTTCAAGAAGATGGGGATTGATCCAAGCATCCTCAATCCAAGGGTGGATTGAACTTTTTGTTTTGGGGAGGATGGTGCAGGAGCACACCTAGGCTAACCTCCATGTTTTAATCATTTTGGCTTGTACTTGAAATTGGCCAAATCAAGATAGTTAGGTTGTTTTTAGACCTTATAAGGTCATTGCAATATGGGCTAGGTGAGTTAGTCATTAGAACTAAGGTCACCAAAGTAGCCATTGTTAGCATTTTTTCATTTTATTAGGCTTAGTTGCTAAATGATGGATTTAATTCATGAATGTGTCCTAAACACATAAATGAGGACATAGAGATGCCATAAGGTATTTAATGATCTTGGATCCTCGAAATGAAGAGGTTAGACATCCTATAAATGAGAAAAGTGGCATAAAATGAAAGATGCCAAAATTTGTTAAATTGTTGTCATGACAACATGGTGCAGGAGCACCCTTGAGATGCCATCAAATATGGTGGTCTCTTGTCTTTTTGGTGTGTTAGTGTGTGTAAGACCCTCTAGTAGGGCATTGTAAATACATAAGGTCATGTTGACCAAGATTAG
>MU226749.1:1136261-1146385 GCA_018584345.1 Thuja plicata
TAGAATTAAGTAATTACATAACATGCATTCAATCTACACATTCATAATATTCCAACTAAATAAGTATCCACATGACCTAGAATTAATTCACTAGATAAAACTTTAAAGTAAATACACATCCTGAAGAAATTTTTGAGATATATTAAAATAAATTTTAAAAAATTGCTCCATTCACTACATGGGCACTGGTAGGAAAGAATGGAGCTAAGAAAACCTCCGGTCTCATCTTTGACAAATTTTGTACATATCTTGATATTTCATGCATGTTTTAGACCACATCAAATGGTTCGCCTTGCTCTTGGATAGCATTTAATATTCTCTCATGGTCATCAGTATCAAGTCTCCACTTATGAACCCCGTCACTGGATGAAGAGATAGGATAGTGGCAATTACAATATGTCTATACTGATAAACCTTGTTGGAAGGTTGATAATCAATAAAATAAATCCCATGTTTTAATATTTTGGTTTGCTTCAAATATGTTCCTTGCACAACAACTGAAAATGCACATACAAGTTCAACAACATATATATCTATATATATATATATATATATATATATATATATATATGTGTGAAATTAACCATAAACATATATATAGATGTGAAATTAACCATAATGATCTACTAACAACGGAGGAGCAATGGAGGTAGGACGACAGAGAACCAGGGAGGCAGAATGGCAGAGATTTAGGGAGGCAGGACGTCAGAGAGTCAGACCAACAAAGAAATGGGAACAACAAGTTTAGAAAGGATGTCAAGGTCATTTGTAGAGACAATACAGAGACCTTCACCCAAATAGAAAGCCCTTCCCTCAGCATCACACAGGGAAAGATTCACATTTTTCACGTAGTTTCTCTAAACCCTTCTGAAGTACTCCCATTTTTTAGCAGGCTAAGCCTCGTGATCAAGATTGGTAGACCAAAGGGTTTCAGTCATTCCCTTTCCTCCAGAAGAACAACCCGAAACTCTCAGATCTAACTGTTTGAGCCAAGCAAATAGCCAACATTTCAATCTTTAACAAGAAAGAAATTGTTCAGCCAGCTAAGCCCTTCTTTGTTAACCCCCGCTTCCACATTGCTTCATAAATCAAATCAAAGATGAATAAGGACCCCCCTCTTAGGAAAAGGGATCCCTCGAATCACTATGGAAAACCCTCTTCCTTCCAAGGATTCCTTAGCTATGAGATGGGAAAATCCTCTCACCAAGCTTCTTTGAAGCCTTTTTGGGCCCCAAGCCGACTAGGTAAAAATCCTTCAGAAATTTTTAAATTGGCAAATGGGTGGGAAAATATCATTGAGCAGCAGTGGTCATTTAAGCCAGCTCATGACTTCCCCCAAAAGAAGAATAGGTGAGGTGCTCATCTACTAAATCAGAGGCAACCGGTCTTCGAAATTTGCATGGGAACCCCTCCTCGATCTTCAGGGAAACTAGTCATATTGCCTACCGAAAGTGCAGACAACTACCTTTTAGACAAGGGCACAAATCTTGGTAAAGGGAAGCCTTCAAAATTATTCCTGGTTAACAAACGTCCTAGAGCACCCTTCAATCCAAAAGCTAGCAGATAGATTTGGCAACCCAAACAAAAACATGTATCCTCAACATGTGCCACAACTTCCAAGGATACTCCTCAAGAGCTAAGAAATGCATGAGAAACGATCAACATTTCTCTACCAGCACATGTTCTCTAAGATCAATTCAGTTCTCTATGGAAAACTTCCCTTATCAGTAAGCTTTCATCCAATTATTTCTTATTTTCGGAGATAAGGGTTTGGGCTTTTGAAAACTGGTTAGGATTATTAGACATCTTCTAACTAGAAATCAACCTGGGTTTCTCTATACCTATATTCAAGAATGTAGCCTGTAGGGATAGAATCCACAAAGATAAAGGATGGTTCTACCATGGGCTGGGCTAGTATTCAATGATTTGGACCCCAAACTTTAAACTAGATCTCTCAGCTTGCAATTTCTTTCCCTTCTGGATTGCCCTATTGCTATTGCCCCTAGAATACAAAGAACCAGAAATTATTGAAGTGAAGTCTAATTAAATTGGCATATTCATTAGACATGAATTCATTCCCTAAGAAACCCCACATAAAGACACTAGGGTATGTGTCCTTCTTGATTGTTCAAAGAAACTGCCAAAACAGATCAAGATCAACTCGAAATGGGGTCCTTGGAACTAGGATATTGTTTTGCATAGTGCAGAAATTCTTCATCAAATGCAAAAAAGTCTTGGGCACCTCACATCACAATGTAATGTGGGAAACCACTCTGATACTTGGGTTTGTGAAGACCATTGTTTAGAACCAACAACATGCAAAATTTGGGTATTAAAACAACAGACCCAAACTAAAACATCCACTCAAAACCTAGTTTCACCTTCTGCAAACTTCAATGAAATAGTAGAGAATACATTTACATACCAAGAGTCAATACGCTTCTTTTTTGCATTATGACTCATTCTCTTGTTTCAAGATAGAGTGAGGCGGGGTATGGCCATTGGCTGGGAACAAACTGAGCCAAACATTCAAAATGTCAACAGTATTGTCCATAACCTAATGTATTCAGAATCCACCGTCAAAATCTTGTATTTGCAGGAGGTATTCAATGAAAAGGCTATAGTTGCATTCAAATCCAAGAACTATACAGATGTCCAAATCACCAACCTAGCTTCTCAAATGATACATGAAGATGTCCTAGACAAGGGAGCACTAGCTGAGCAATAAAAAATATTAGCAAGAGACATACCTATGCCTCCCCCCATCTTTCACAGAGATCTCAAATCCCATAAGTACTATTTGAACATAGTCAAAACCCAATGTCCACTAGCGCCATCAGAGCTAGAGAATGAATTGCATAGTGTAGAGAACCCAGAAACCAACCAATATCCCTAAGGTGAATTAATGTGAATGTATCAATACAATGCACATGAAGATTTTTCACTTTCAATACCCTCAGAGATCAAAGATCTGGCTCAACCCTTATATGAGGATACAATCATGCAACTTGGTATCCCAGATCAATTAATCATGGATTCTGAATATATAAGCAGGGTGGAGAAAAGCACAATTTAGGATTATAAAGAAGCCCAGAGTATAGAACTTTACATACCTCCAGGAGGCTATGACCCAAATATCATGCTATCACTTGATCAATCACCATCCAGAATAGGTCAGGCAACTCCCACGTCAAGGAAGAGGGGGAGAAAACCAAAATCTTCTAAGACTAAGGTGGAAATAGCTGTAGGTATTTAGTCCACCCTATATGGAAGCTATTCAATCTCTAAAATATTGACAAGGAGATCAAAGGGATCTCCTTGTAAACAACGAAGATAGCCTCATGGAATGCCAGAGGTATAAATGCCTCTGACAAAAGATGTAGAGTGAAGAAAGAGTTGGAATCTATGAGGGTGGACATTATATTAATGCAGGAAACCAAGCAGTCACAAGAAAGTTACAATTTAAAACTATTGGAAGATGGAGAAAATGGAAATCAATTCATATGCAAGGTAATGGAGCTTTGGGTGGCCTGGCTATACTTTGGGATGCTAAAATAGTGCAGGGACAACTTATTAATCAAAATGATCACTTTCAAATCCTGTCAGTAAAAATCTTTGATCTATCTTTCATTTTGATCAATGTTTATCGACCTACGACAATACTTGAGAAACAAAGAGTATGGACGGACTTAACACACTACATTTAAGCATAGGTGAACCAATATATCATTATGGGAGGTGATTTTAATGCTATTCTCAAAGCATCTAAAAAAACTAGAGGGATCTGCCCTCCATTGAAAACCATACAAGATTTTTCACAATTTGTAGCAGACAACAATTTGATAGACATAGAACCAAGTAATAGCTCCTTCACATGGAAAAATAAGAGAGCTCACTTCTCACTCATTGCTAAAATATAGGATGAATTTTTAATATCCCAAGAGTGGAAACTAATAGCCTTTGCCTTCCAGTCAGCAATCTTTGCTACAACCGGCTCAGATCATTTTCCAATATCTCTTCACTTCCAAGCTCCGAAAACTAATCGGGGCACCAAGTATCAACCATCTTTTAGATTTGAGAAAATGTGGTTTCGGAATCCACACTTTCTACCCCTTATTCACCAATGGTTGATCAGTGCACTCTGGTGTGTAGGATCCAAAATGCGCCAATTTGCAGCCAAACTAAAACATATCAAGAAACATATCAAAAAATGGAATGAACTGACATTCAAAAATATTTTTGAAGACAAAGAGATAGTCAAACAACAATTATCAGATATTTTTGATACCACAATCAAGCATGGCATGGACAAGGACAACTTTGAAAAGAAGAAAAAACTTCAGCAAAACTGGGAAGAGCTATGCAAAAGAGAAGAAGTTTACTAGCGCCAAAAATCCTGAGAATTATGGCTAAAAGAAGGAGATAGAAATACCCAGTTATTTCATGCATCAACACTCTAGGAAAGAGCATAAAATCATATATTTTCCATTAGCAAAGTAGACAATGGTATAGTAGTGTCATATGCAGAAGGTATCCAACAAGAAGGGATCAACTTTTTTGAAAATTTGCTCAATCCTCCAAACTTACCAATGCCTGCAAACCAACAAACACAAGAAATTCAGCAAGGCATCCCATCAATCATTATGAAAGATGATAATGAAACATTAATGGCTCCTTTCACTTTGTCAGAAATGAAAAAAGTAGTTTTCTCCCTGCCCTCAGACAAGTCTCTAGGACTTGATGGATTCTCAACTCTATTCTACCAAGAATGTTGGGACTTCATCGGATGGGAAGTCTTAGGTGTGATAGAGGAATCAAGGAAAAGATGAGGTATGCTAAAATATTTTAACAACACCAACATTACAATTATTCCCAAGATCAAAATCCCCAAAACTTTCTTAGACTTCATACCTATCTCGCTTTGTAACACAATATACAAAATCATGACAAAAGTAATTTATTTGAGGTTACAACACTTGATTCCTAAATTAGTTTCCCAAGAACAAGGAGGATTTGTGCCAGGAAGAGAGACCTCAGAAGGAGCAATGGTTGCACATGAAATTTTGCATTCAATCAACACAAGCAAGTCTACAAACTTTGTCATCAAATTAGATATGATGAAAGTATATGATAAAGTGAACTGGACCTTCCTTATTGAAGTACTAAAAAAATTTGGATTTGCGAACAGCTGGTGTAAATGGATCAAAGCTTGCATATCAGGGGCTTGGTTTTTAGTACTAATTAATGGGGTCCCGGTGGGCTGCTTCCCATCCACACAAGGGATCAGACAAGGAGATCCATTATCCCTAGTCCTCTTCATATTAATGGCTGAAGCCTTTAGCAAACTCATCCATGTTAAACAAGCTCTTGGACTCTGGACTAGTGTAAAAATAGGAAATTTAGACTTATCTATTACCCACTCACTATTTGTGGATGACACCTTGCTATATGGAGCCTCTAATATAAGGGAGGCTAGACAAATTAAACAAGTCATGGACTTGTACACTGAAACCTCGGGTCAAAAAATCAATGCCCACAAATCCAAAATATTGTTCTTCAATACCAATCAGATTATCTCAAACAAAATTTAAAATGTGTTAGGATTTACAATTGACTTCCTTCCCTTCATGTACCTTGGCATCCCCTTCTTCATTGGAGTAAATAAAAGCACATACTGGCTGCCCATTATTGATAGAATTAAGTCTAGAATTGTAGCATGGAAAGCAAAATGGTTGTCATTAGCAAGGAAAATTCTTCTCATCAAAATAGTATTGGCTGCAATTCTGAATTATTATTTATTAGTACTAAAAGCCCCTCCTTCAGTGATTCAAACCATCCAAAAACTACTCTGACAATTCCTTTAGACAAAAAATATTAACGGAGAAAAGAAAATTCCTCTTGTTTCATTACAAGACATGGCACAGGTGAAAGTCTTTGGAGTGGCAGGTATACATGACTTATCAAGCCGCAACAAAGTCTTTGGGGGTTAACTTGCTTGGAAAATCTACCAAAATCTAGAGAAGAAATGGTGTCAAATCATGTAGCAAAAATATCTAGACAACCCTTGTCCTTCTAGAATTTTCAACATTAGGGATCCCCCAAAAGGATCAGCCATTTGGGACTTCATGATGGCCTCAAGAGATATTGTAACAAAATACATAACTTGGGAGGTGAACTCGGGGGTTATAGTTAAATTTTGGAGAGAATCATGGAATGGAGCACTGCCCTTATTCCAATCAGGGCCACAGGATGACTTGGTGGATAACACTGAAGCACTTTGGGGACTATACCTAGTGGATTATGTTTCTGCAGTTCTCCTCATCTCCAATAAAGAAATATGGAAAGACCCGGATGAGCTGCCCATCTCACCTTTGGCTAGAGAAAGGATAAAACAAATCTTTCAAGGAAAAGACATATTTCTTTCAAAAAAAGAGGATAGAATATTGTGGGCTCTAGCTAAAGATGGGACATTTAATATAAAAGAGGGATTAAGAATTATTCAGCAGTAGCAAACAAATAAAGTTCTGCATCAACCATTCTCCTTCTATTGGAATCAGGAAAATTTTCCTAAGGTTGGTTTCTTCGCTTGGATAGCACTAAGAAAGAGAGCCCTCACCAGAGATCGATTAAACAAACTCCAAATATCCCAACCATTTAAATGTTTACTATGTGATCTCGAGCTTGAAGATGTGGATCACCTTTTTCTCAAGTGTCCTTTTGCACAACAGTGTTAGATATACGTTCTTGGGAAATTGAACTATTTCACACCCCTCCCCAATAGAATTTGGGATCTCTTTCAAGCTTGGCTAGAATTACACCAAAACTCACTCTTCTCTTCCCTATAGAAATGTAATCCAGCTATAGTGGTTTGGTGTCTATGGTGGGAAAGAAACAAGAGAATCTTCAGGAAGAATCCTTCTTCATTAGACTCAGTTCAGACATGTATGAAAAATTCCATATCTGAAGTGGTAAATGCAAGTCATAGTAGGGTTAAATGCACCCCAGTACTAACAAGTTGGGACAGCTCTGTCATTTGGGAATGGAAAGTAATCCATGTCCCAATTGGTTGGGGTCAACGTGGCTAGACCAGCCAATCACAATGTTGGGATTCTATCCACTGGCTTCCCCCTCAAGCCAAATCTGTCAAAATCAACTTTGACAGTGCATCAAGAGGAAATCACGGAAAATTAGGGATAGGTGTATGCATCAGAGACCATAATGGAGTTGTTTTGGATATTAAAACATCCCCACTTCCTATAGGATCTAACAACATTGCAGAAGCACAAGCCGTACACCAGGGACTCGTTCTAGCAAAAAAAGGCATATTTGAATACTTTCATGTTGAAGGTGATTCCTTGGTCATTATAAACATGTGCATCAAAAGTGAGAGTTAGAACTAGAAATTAAGGTACAACCTCCAACAAATTTGGATACTTTTGGACTCATTCTCAGATCTCCTCATCTCCCACACACTGAGAGATGGGAAAAATGTCGTAGACTACCTTTCTAACCTAGGTTGTGATGGACTTGAGTATGATGACATAAACCCCTGAGATTTCATACATACTAACCCTAAGTTAGAAAGACTCATCCAAATTGATATAGATGAACGTAGGGATTAAGGTAATCCCTATACACAACCAAATTCACAGAGGATTGAACTTAGGGAAAATGATGTTGGCAATATCCCCTATGGTGTCAAACAACGATGAAAGCTCTAATCTTTGCACAAAGTACCACATATGTTATAACACATGGGTTCACAGACAGCTAAGTTAGAGTAAATACATTACAGGTGTGATATCAAGTAAGGGATTACGGGCAATCATTAAACCACACAGCTAAACCAAAATCTTACCCTTTCATATGCAAGGAATCCATATTCATAGAGATTCTTAGTTTCACATGTGTCTTCTACCCACATGGAGTAGCAACAATGGCCTAAAATTGTGTGTTCAAATCCCGAGCAATCAATGCTCATCACTCCAAAGTATGAGAGATCCACTTCTGGGCTGACCTTAAGATCTCACATTACACAAATTATGACACGACAATCCTTATATTCTATCAATTACTTTGGCTTTAATAGGGAAAAATTACTCAGGTACTCATGAAAATAGAGGAGTAATCTACAACCACTGTTTTCAATAGAGCTTTATCCATCATTAACACTTACGATGGAGCCAGCTAATGGAGAATTCCTACAATGTGATTCTTGTGGGCTCTTACATGAAGACTTGTTTCCTGAAAATTATAGAATATCTCTCCTTCCAGATGCTTCAAAGAAACAACTCCCAGTGATAATTGATGACTTCTAGCTTGATGCCATGTTTATTTTCTATGTGTCGGTGATGTGCAAAGCCATCCGTCGGGTAATTGGAGAACACATTCTCACTCCACAAATTAAACAGGTTCTCTTCCCTTCGCAACTTGTATCAATTTTTCTATCAAATGCAATGGATCTTCTTCAGTCTGTGTAATTACTTACTCTGATAGAAAATAAAGTTGTTCACCCAAAATTCATCTCTGATAATCGACTTTTGATAGCAACCCACAAATACAATCTATGGTCTGGGTCTGCCCTAGTGTGTGGGTTATTTTCCCACCACCAACTACTTTCCAAGCATGAATTCATGGTTGCATTCGATAGCATCAAGAGTACCTTAGAAAAATAGACCTTCCGCTCTATGAAGAATACTATGCAGCTTGTATCTTCAACTCTGGGTAAAGAATGTGAAGCCAACATAAAATGCATAGTCTTCGCCATGCTCAACATACTTGAGTCTCCAAATGTATCCCTGTGGACCCTCAACTTGGAAATGATTCAAGCCCCAAATCCAGCAGCTAATGCAACCCCTTACCCTGTCCCAGACCTCAATTTTCCCTCTGCCTAAGGTATTCAACCAAATGTTGGCTTTGTTGTCATGGGTACTCTGCAAAGGCAGAATGTGGATGAAAGTACTGGATGGGCCACCCAAATCCCCATTTCTCCTCCTATAAGTTGGATCAGTGTCGAGCTCGCAAATGTAGCTTTCCAACAAGAGGAATCAGATGCCATGGAAGAATAATTCTACACTGATGGTTTGGGATTTCAATTTTGTAAATTTTGGTCCATATCTCTGAATTGTAGACATTTTTTAAATCATATTTTTGAATTCTAGGCCAAAATATATCGAAACTAGTGATTCTATTCCTACAAAGAATAGTTCACCTCTTAACTATAATAGGGGGTTCTATAAGGGCATAATTTTGATCCCAAAATCCCCTCTGCTCCAACAACTGGTCGAGGCAACGCATTGAGTACTCACATAGCTCGCTAGTAAATAGATACAAATGATGTGCAAAGAAAGTGTTGGTATCACAGTGAACCAAATTTTGCAGTGTATATGGGCATAAAAGCCATATGTAAATCCCCTTTTGGCCCTTTGCAACTTCTATTCCAAAACAAAAATAGAGCTACAAGGTTCATTTGAGGATTAGCTCTCCTCTTTTTTGTAATAGTCTAGGTCTCAATACTTAATTCTAAATCATACTTGTAATAGGTGAATATTCTGGGTTTTCTTGTTGATTCTTTCTGAGGTGAGCCTTCGAATCAATTTTTATATTAATAAATATATTCAGTGGCTAGCCCACTTTCGTTTTTAAAAAAAACAACACATAATTACATCATAAGTTAAACCTCAATTGTAATAAATTAAACACAAACATGTACATTACTAACCTATTGGAAACATAATTTCATCACTTGTTTCATTCTTTGTTAGCTTCATCCTCTCCTTGGTGCAACGTAATAAATAGTAACTAAAACATTCCACATTTCTAGGCTCTGCTATTACTGCAAAAACATGTCTTGCAAAATATGTTTTCAAATTGAGGGACCTCTTAATATAAAT
The DNA here is from genome assembly GCA_018584345.1 of Thuja plicata. Lineage (NCBI taxonomy): Eukaryota > Viridiplantae > Streptophyta > Pinopsida > Cupressales > Cupressaceae > Thuja > Thuja plicata. Next base: position 1,146,155 of record MU226749.1, read on the forward strand.
TAAACATAGATACATTGAATAACTTGAATAAGAACGCTATTTACATGGACACGTACCACTTTTGATCAAACCTGAAATATGGTCATAATCGGTTGAAATAAATGGAATGTTGTCAAAGCTTTCATCCTCAACTTCATCATTTGTATTAGTAACATCTAGTGGAACTAGATTCCATTCATTAACATATCCACATTTTTTGTTGATACATTCACCATTGTTTTCCGAAATGCA
>MU226749.1:1160757-1177396 GCA_018584345.1 Thuja plicata
ATATATATATATATATATATATATATATAATCTACACAGAAAATCCTAAAAGACTCTAGTTTACTTCATCTTCAAATTTCAAACGGTTTAACGACAATATGCATCAGAATCTGAAAGTTTCTTTCAAAATGAATATTTCACTGTCCGTTTAGGCGAAAAAGTGTAACCCACTATTGTGGGATCACACACACACACACACACACACACACACACACACACACACATATATATATATATCCAAAAGCATTATAATTGTCAATATTGGAAAAAGTTTTTTGATTTGTAATATTTTTTTGAGAGATTTATCGGCAAAAAAATTGTTTTGAAAATGGTTTAATAGGAGTTCAACATGGTTTTGAAACGTGATATGGGTTTAGCGGGCAATTGTGGAAAGTGAAGCGCTCAATATCAAGCCTATTAGCGAATTATAAAATTTTATAAGCGAAGTGAACCCAGCTATGTAGCTAATGGTGTTGACATAAATGCAAATTTGAATATCAATACTACATAAAGTTGACTATCCATGAGGACATCAACTCAAGTGGTATCAAATTGATAAAGATGTCGGTAAATTATAGTATCACTTTTCTAAAACAAAAATAACATTAACATTTATAGCAACGATTATATTAATTTTTGTATTAATACTAATACCACCATTATTCATATTGATAATAATATTTAATGATAAATTTGATATTAATGTTGAGGTTAATATGAATATTAATATTTAAATGTATACAACCTTGATAATATCTTATGGACATCAATTCAAGAATGAATATATGGGTCCTTAAAAATAGACAATCTAATAAATAAGACATTAATACATCCTATAATGATGATTATATGTTTGATAGTTGGTATATCCTCAAGATAATTATATGACTCGTAGAGTTTCAAATGAGACGGTGATAGAAAGAAAATATATTGTTTGGGAACATCCTTTCATTTTTAATCAAATACCATCGTAGTGGAGGACTTAGAAATAAATGTTACAATTCTAGATCATCTTGTTAGTTCAACCTAGTTGCGTAAAATTGATAGACATGTAAATGAACTTATACACCTATCTATTTCTATAAAGATATTTTAACCTTATGTAGGGTAAGCTTTCCAAACCTAATATACATAATCTTTCTTGTGAATCAAAAAAAAAATTACACCCCGTGATGCTACTTAATGATGTTACACATGTTTAATTGGGGTTTTAATGATAATATCCCCATTGATATCCAAATGTTCCTGCGAAATAATGTGGGGAAATGTTAAGCTGCTCTATGTCTTCGAAAGGATGGAGCTACTTGTGCGAAGAGGTGGCCGCATGAAGGCTTCATTTATTATGAAGTGATCGAGCTTTGTGGCGGTATTATTTCTAGTTTCTATATGCTTTTCCTTTCAATTTGTGGAGGAAAATTGTGTTAACAGAATGGGAGGAGAGCTTAACATATTGCAGCCCATTAATTTTTATAAATGGAAGAATAAGGAGTCAGTGTAGAGGGAGATTTTCGGAGTAGGCCTTAATGGTTACATGGAAAATCTCTATGGTGTTAATGTCCACATTATGGAAGCCTTTGTTACTGGATGAAATGAGGGCACTCTGCGTGTGTATTGTCTTGACATGGAGAAAAATGAGGAGATGGTGGAAAACGTCCCGAATACTTTAGTTGAAGCGAGGAAATTTTACAGAGATAGGAAGAGCGCTAATGAAGTAGTTGAAATATTTTCCCAACCAAGGGAGAGTCTAGGTGAAGAATACTGACGGGGATTTTTACAAAGCTTCTCTCAAGGCTTTTTGGGCTAATGTCGCGGACATAATTATGTGCTATATCACCTTGGATGGTAAATTTAGTAGCATTTTTAGTTACCATATTTTTTTAATCCCGAATCACTTTAGGCACGAAAAGTGTATTTCCTTCCCTTCTACTTCTTGTCATATCTGAAAAATAGGTTGTGTACTCATGCTAAAATTCCTTCATCCCGTGTTCTCCATGATGGATTGATTTTTCTTTTAATGGAGCGTGCTAGTTATTTGCATGTAAAGATATCCCTCTTTGAAAAATGGGTATTGATTTTAAAAATAATGTCTGAGTTCATTATGGGGACACCTCCTCTGAGTGGAAAGATGTATATTCAGATGGTGACGAGGTTTTTCATGTGGGTAAAAGAAAAAGGCCTTCGGCTTCCTTCTCTTGTCAAAAAATTGTGGTCATATTGGATGATGAGGAGTCATCTTATGTTCTATCTTTCGACATTGTCCCTAATTCTCTAGATCGGAGTATAGTTTAAAATATATATATATATATATATATATATATATATATATATATAGTAATCTTCTCTGAAAAATAGTACTTTGATTGAATTTCCTTTTGATAAACAAAGGAATAGTTTTTTGTGAAATCAACAACTGATAGAATAGTTCAAAGTTGGAAATTATCTCTCAGTGTTTGGAATTGTTGTGCTTTCCACTTTGCAAAAAAAGCATGTTGAATGTAGGGTTGAATCAATTTTTTAAATTTGTCCATAAATACTGCATCATTTATCTCCTCTTCAACATATTCTAACCTTTTGGATTCTTTAGAAAATTTTGTTTCATTCCTTACATATTTGTAACTCTTGCAATTTTACCATCTTTGTTTTCATTTTTCAAAGGAAAAAGAGCCAAATCAGCACATGTTTCACATGTTCCTTTTATGCAATTTATTTGACCAGTTGCATCATCTCTTTTATCACATAAAATGGATGAGATGAACTCACTTCATCTAGTAGGAGGAGCATATTCAAAACCATAAGTGTCTTCTACAAAATTTTGAAAAAATTTACAGTGGAATCAAATTCAATATGATAACGACAACAACAAGTTTCAAACACTTTGTTTGTCCTAACATAATATGGATTCAATATTTCAAGCAATGTTTGGCCAATCTTTATATAAGGATTTTAAGTACAAAATGACACATACATTTCATGTTGTGTTTTTTCCAATGGATGTTTTGTATGATGTTCATATTAATTAGGTACAATTCAGTGTCTGGTAACATCTCTACTGTTTGATGAAGGATGAGTATTATCATTCAAAAATAATGTGATCAAATTCTTGATTCCCTCATAAATCGTATCACAATGAGGATCTCCACACATGATTTCCCAATTGCCTTTTGAGGTGCTATCATCCAAAAGCATTCTTTTATTAACATATCGTGATATTGTTTTCCTACTAAAACCAATCCAAGATGAAACTGGAGATATTTATCTTTTTCACAGCATAATGTTACCTACAGCGGATGTCAACATAAATTTTCATGTAATGTTCTTATCTTTAGTTCGAGATTGCTTCCCTACCTAATTCAAAACTTTCCTAAGATTTTTAATCATATCAATTTGCATGTCAACAAATTTTCTCTTCTTTGATGTTGTGTCTATACCCAATAATTTTAATGCCTCTTCCAACTTTTTTTATAAGTACAACAAAAATCAATTCAATAATGTCATTCTTTCTCTCTATAAGGTGGTTGACGGGATTATGTGGATGGTCATGTTCAGAGCGGTCAGTAGTAAGAGTAGGTTGGAGAAATCTATAAAGAAGAAGAAAGATGACTAGAACAATAAGGATGAACAACATGAAGAGGATAATAAAGACTGGAAATGCTCTCTTAATAGTTTGTACAAATACTAGGATAAAATTGGTAGGTTTAATGATAGCTAGGTCTATTGGTTTAGTTGCTTTCCATTTTTATTCCCTGTTTTGGTTTAATGACTTGTTTAAACTTAAGTTGGGTATTTTGATTATTATAGCTTGTTTGTTGTTTGCTGAACTATGGAAACTTTGTGTGGATACACTCTTTTAGTTTATGCAGTAGTGCTCGGATTATAAACTCTTTAATTTGCATGGTGATGATAAACTATGATAGTACTAAAGTTAGTAGTAGTGATAGCAGGTCTCTAACTATGGTGATTTTTTATTAATTTTATGGGTGGGGGCTTTTGGCTTTCTCTTGGCTATAATGGCCCTAAGTAGGGAAACTAGCACTATTTCTTAGTGTGTTTTTTTTTATGGGATCAGGGACATCCCCCTACTGACATAATATAAAACATATTTAGGTAGGTGATGCTCAACGGTTAAAGTGAGGGGAGTATAATATTAATCCTTACAACCAAAGGCCACTAAGTGTGGATGGAAATATTTAAAACCAGATTCAATAGCCTTAGCCATCACTTTTTCTACTCTGATCAGGAGCTTTGGAATAGGGTATGGAAATTCATCAAAGTATAATGAAGGTGCATTTTGTGAAAGATTATGGTTGGAAATGTGTTGGTAGATATGCATAAAAAATTTAGAAATGCTACAGGGCAAGTGTATTGTTTTCCATAATGCTTCAAAGATATATTGTCTTATTGAATGTAGTGATTGCATGTTTCAAATAGTTAATGGAAAGGTTGTAGTGATAAAAATAGGCTGAAGATAGCTACCATACATCATATACAACCATAGCAAGTCAAAGATGCAATAGTTTGCAACTAAAATGCCAAAAAAGAAATCAGTTTAAGTACTAAACCAAGATGTCTCTAATTTGTAGTTATAAAGAATAAAAGAAATTAGAACAAAAATTATTCTAGAAAGATAGAAACCTAATTACATTCACACCTAATGATGTTTCTTGCAATGCAAGACACAAGAGGGTAATAGGTTGATTCCCAAAACAAAGCCAATACTGAGGAGAAACAATTATAAATACCCATTGGTTGGAAAAGAGAATTTGCATAGATATTGCCAAAATGGAGAATGTATTATGAATATAGAGTAACCTTGTTAGACAATCCTATCCAAGGATAAAAAAAAAGAGCATTCAATAGCAGATTAAAGAGTTGGTAAGAGATAAATATCATAATAATATTCAGCAAATCATGAAACCATCCAAGAATATAATGGATGGGAGAAAATCCCAAGGTAAAAGGGTATAGTATCCAAATAGTGCAAGATTGAGAGAAATAAATATAATCCATGCCAAGAGGGTATACAAAATGCTAATACAGTTATACACCATATTTAGTAGGCATAAAGATAATGAATAAGATGCAACTTTCTTATGAGAGTAATAATGTGGAAGCTAGAAAAAGTCTTGCCAAGTTAGTAAGAAAAAATAGCAGGAAATATTAAGAGAGGAAGAAGAAAATCTATGCCTCCAAATGTACTCAAATTCAAATGAAAGAGCTATGGTTATAGAGAAAAAACATGAGTAACACCTGAGACATTGATAGAATACAACATGAGACAAAGATCAAATATAAATCTAAAATAATTTTGTTCAATAGGAACCCATGCATCTAAAATAAACACAAAAAAGAAGGATATTATAAAAAGGGTGTCCATACCAACATTTAGCAAGTTGGTTGCTTAATGTGCAAAGAGATACAACTCCCACATTGATCTGTTATACCCAAACGCATGAGGTAAGAAATTTTTCTTTCACCAAGAAGTAGATTCTTATATGCTCTCCTGGAACTATCAATTGTTCATCCCCCTCAAAACTAGACCCAAAATTTCAATAAAAACCAATCCAAAAATCTCTTCATTTCCAGTAAATATAGTGAAGATTCATAAAACAAAACTGTTCAATTCCTACCAATAATAATGAAGAATCAATTCCAATCAAATTTAAAAAATTCACATTTATAGTCATATATTCATATGTGTTTAACATTGTTAATTAATGGAAAGGGAAACATTAAATTTCATCATCATATTATTATGTTTTAAGAAAACGTGGGCTAGCCACTATATATTATTAATATAAAACCTGATCCAAGGGCTCAATCGGGAAAGAACTAGTAAGAAAACCCAATATCCTTGCCCAATTCATATTATAGTATAATGAGGTTGCAAAGTATGCCATCATATAAGAACCTAATCTACCCCAAAAATTGAGCTTCATACTATTGAAAGTAAAACATATAAAATTTGGCTTGATAATATCCTGATATAAAATGATAAAACCCAACGATATAGATAGAAAAAATGCAAGAAATTATCCCCGACTATTATTCGATGTCAATGGGACCTCAGGTCGCCAAATCAGGTTGAGAATAAGGGGACCAACCTAGAGAATAAACAATCCAACCCTGAATATGTCCACCATCATGCACAACCATGTCCCAACCATCATTATCCAGATCACCTCCAGCCTACAATGTACTCTTGTTGATCAGTGGACAGGTGAGGCCAGTGGTCATCTTCATAATGATGATAATTTAGGTCTGGAACACCATCCAGGTGCAGAGCTGGCTAATGTCGAGCAGGGGATGTGTTTCCCAACCTTGCAGGAACATTAAGATACTCTAATAGATCCATGAAAGTATAAAACAACAGCCTAATTCTATCAGCCAACTCATGCCACAAGATTCTATCCAATGAGTGTAAAGTGTGCTCAATGTATCGATAGCTCTGTTTCTCTAGTGTTCATTTTATGTAATCATATACCACCATAAAATCATGATTGCTAAGAAAAATATGGTGAGAAAAAAGACCACCCACCATTGCATGACAACTCCACAATTCATATTATTTCATAGTCATTTTAAGCGCATTATCCTCCAAAAATTGTGGCTTAACCACTTTGTTTGCAAGAATCTCCAACATGTGCGTTGACTGCAGAAAGTCCATTGCATTGGACAAAATTATAGAAACTAGCTATGACAGATAGAGGAACTATTTTGTTTGAGGTGAGAGAATTTCCTCCCTAATCACAAGTCGAACAACATGCCTAATCACTTGTGACTGAGAGTCAAACATAACCTCCATTGTCGAGTCATCTATCTGCAGCACTAAAACCTCCTCCATTACATTTGGTTGCAGACAGATTTGAAAGTTCCTTGGTAATATCTCATGGTGAAATCTTCCACATTGCACACATTTTTCTGCAAATCTCCTTCTCAGACTCCCCTGTAGCGACTATTTGGAAATAGGACAGAGATTCTTTTGGAAAGAAAGCAAGGCTATTTAAAATCAATGAGTTTGGATGGATACATATTTTAATTAATAGAAAATCTCATTCAATATTTAACATAATTGATATACTAAGTAGCCAACCTTAGGAAAATTAAATCGCACAAGATAATGTGGTGTCAAGTATGAGAAGTACATTGATATTACCCACTAATCACTCAATGCAAACCAGCTATGCGTATAGGAGTAGAAAAACTTATTTTGGCGGCTGGAGTTCCAAACTTCTTTGAGCTATTAATCTCGATATTATGTATTATGTACTAATTAAATCTAATCACCAATTTCATATCACTCTCTTGCAAATGCCAGTGACATCTGACATGCACAAGGTATATCTAAAGCATCAAACAATTCTTACAAACAACTCATAAGTACTACCAACGTCATCCCCATATGATTTCACAAGAATGAGTTCATGTTTACACTAAATTTCATATCAAACCATATCAAATAAAATCAAGCTTTTCATCATATTGTCCTTATTACTAATTTCCTCTGGACTTAAAGATACTAAATCCAAACCCTCACAACACAAATTGGCTAAGTAATCTGCCAATGCATTAGCTTCACAAAGTATATGAGATATGTAAACCTCTTTAAAGGAGTTAAGAATATCCCAATTTTTTTATAAAATGTATGCTAACTACCAATTGTGATATTCTCTTTTAATGCAGGCATTAACAATAACCATCGAGTCACCTTCCACCTGAATATCCTGAAAAACCACCAAGTTTAGCGAAGACAAGACTAGCAAATAGAGTGTAGGCCTCTGCCATATTTTTTGAACCTTGGAGAAGAGGGGAGGAGTTTACAGCTATCATTTTACCTCGGTGATCTCTAATACAAATTTTGAGACCTGATTTTCTTGGATTTCCTCATAAGGATCCATTAAAGTTGATCTTAGCAATCCCTTGGATAGGAGGGTGCCAATAGACTGATGCTCTCTCCTGTGCTTTTGATGTTTGAGATTGATGACACCATCCAATTGGCACAAGGATACCTTTCCATTCTTGATTAGTAACACTATCCCAATTAGACAAAACTAGAATACATCTAACTTTAGAATGACTAGCATTAACTGTTGCCCAAATTTTCCCATTCTGTGCAATCGACCTAGTCTGCCCTGTCTGGCAATTCTCTGTCATGGTTCCCAGGTCCTGGCTCTGCTTAAACCCTTAAAGCCCTAAGTCTTCATGTTTAAGCGAGGTAATAAACCCTAGGCCATGGCTCTTATATTTCATCGTTACTTTTTCTAAGTTACTAAGAGCATGTGCTTTATTTCTCAGTCGCTTGATCGCTTCAGCCTGGGCGAATATTCTTTTCTTTCCCCCGACTCTGCGTCTTCCTTTTGTCGCATAGTCTCGTAATACTTTGGAATATTCCCCAGATGTCTTCCGACTTCGCGATCTACTTCATGTCGCATGATCGCTTGATCCAGCCGTGACAAATAGTTAAGCTTTTTCCTCAGTCGCGTGGTCTCGTGATGAGATGGCAGTTAAGAGATAACACTCCCGACCTCGCGACTAGTTGTTTGATGTTAGTAAATTTGCTCTTGGTCACCTTTTTGCTAGAACAGCACGATGACTCAGCTTCCCTAGTGTGCAACGGATTAACCAATGGCTGTGTGACATGTGTCATATGGCGGGTAGATGTGGGTCCTCAGTCAGGTGATCGCCAGACGGAAGAAATTGATCACGCGACTTTGAGACTGAGTTTTCTTTCCCTTCAGTCGCAGGATCACTGGATAATCTAAGGGTATGCTCAGTTTTCAAATGATTAAATGCCAGCCGTCTGATGCAAAGATCAGATGATCCAACGGTGGTCGCTAGGTCGGGTGATCAAAGTACCCTACGTGAAAAGTACTCCCGACTCAGCGCCTTGGGGTTGTCGCTTTGTCGCTGGAAAGGTTAAGGGGACACATGTAGCTATTTTGAAAAGTCAAAGGGCTTGGTGCTGGGTTCTCCTGACTTGGCGACTAAGTGTGGTGGCGTAGTCTCAGAACAGAAAGATAGCATCTGGCGATCAGGCGACAAGCCGTGACGGTTTAAGGTGACAGTTAGGCGCTAGGTCGCTAGAAGAATGATGAGTTAAGTGAAATGCCTCACGACTTTGTTTTCACACAGTCGGGATGTCGCTGGATCTAAGCTCGGGTTAAACAAAGGTAAAAAGTGCTTTGTCGCCAAGTTTGGAGACTTAACTATGGTTAAGGTCTGATGCTCGTGATGAAGAGACTAGCCGTTGGTCGCTAGGTCGCAGGACTTTGAATTTGAATATTTGGCAGCAGATTTGGCACTGTGAACGCTCGGCAGCCATGGTTCCTCTGTGCTTGTGTTCCAAAGCTGATCAGAAAGGTCTAATTGCAGAGAGGCCATGCACAGAGAGTCTGTTGATCCCTGGAATAGATTTGTTTGACGTCGGTGGAGAAATAGAAGATTCAGAGACGTGGAAGGAGATGCGGAGTCCAATCACGAAGTTATTGCTCTCAGGTGCAGTTGGCAGAAGGACATGGTCATGATCGATGGCTCATTCATGATAATTTGAGCGGCGGCCGTCAAGGGTCACTTCCCGTCCTGGGGGACTGTGATCAGTTGGTGAGCATTCATGATGGAGACTTAGTTGTAGAGTATAGCTCATGGATCCAGGTTGCTTGTCCATGATGTGTGATCTAGTACAGGGATGGGTGCAAAGGAAGGAAATCAAATCTGATCTGATCGATTTACTTTGGTGCACATTTATGGCCAGATTAGATTTTGTCCTAGGGTCAATTATTATATTGTAAATCTGTAACCCTAGTTAGGTTTTCTGAGACTCCTGCCTGCGTGCATGGGAGTATTTAAAGTTTTTGAGAGCCTTAGTGCTCAGGAGTTGACATTTTGTAAAAAGAATTCGTTCTTTCCAGGAGTTATCTGAGGCATTCTTTCTGCCCTCTGAATTTTACATTCTGTAATCTTCTCATTGATCATGCAAGTTGTTGGAGGTACTTTGTGATAATCCTTCATATCCCTATGCTTCCTCGTTTGTGTTATCTCTTATTGGATCAAATTTATGAATGTGATTAATGGACATTGGGGTTCCTAGTTCCTCTCATTTTCTGCAATTCTGAGTGTTATTGTGTTTGATCTGATTTAGATGTTTTGTGGGTATACTTCAGCCCCTAGCAGTCTTCTCTCATTCCTACACCTGGTTGCAGAGAAGGATGTTTTTTTGCAGGTCATAAGTTGAGTCTTTTGTTCAGGCCTTCCTATGAAACACTTATCCAAGCCTATCTAGTGAGTTGTGACTCATTTGACCTGGTTCTTCCATTGATTTTGTTCCTCTATACTGAGATCCAAGCCCTAATTTCGGTGCATCACCTAGTAGGTAGTTTACTTTCAGTCATTTCCCTTCCATGCAATCCTTCTATCCCTTTCCCTCAAAAGTTTTACTTTCCTGTCTAAGAAGCAAATTAAGGTGATTATCCAAGAGGAACCAGCCTAGAACCTGGAGGTCTCATCTCGGTTAGCATAAGGTCCCACAACCTTGAGATGATTCCCATGTTATACTGGATTATCAAGATCAAGAGAGCTTGAGATCAGAGGCGCAAATTCAGTGTATAACAATTCTGGCACGCCCGGTGGGACTAAGAGCTGATTTTCAGTTCTTTTCAAGCTTCATTCTGCTGCTGTTTGGTGCGGACAACAGTAATTTTTGCCTTTGGAGGTAGGTTCTAAACACATCTGGCGCCTCTGGAAAGTCTACTGGTTTCAAAGATCAACTGCTGGTATGTTTCAAAGCTTCCATTTTAAAGATTCCAGTTAGTTATATGAGTAGACATGTCAATTTATTATGGATAGTTAGGTTATTCACCATCCTATGATGAGAGCAATGCTCAATGGTCTGGTCATCAGCTTTTTCAAAGCCCTCTGCAGTCTGCTTTTATCCCAAGCTTCTATGCAGATGCACAAGGCCGTCATTACATCCAGCATGCCCCAAATGAATATGCCCTCATACAATACTATGAAGAGGCCCTCAAGCAGGGTAAGATATGGGCACAAAGGGCACAGTTTCAAATGCAAAACCAGATACCCCCTCCTATTTTCCACCCACCCACCCCTGCTCAAGTTCCTTGGCAGCATGCCTATCAACAACCACAAGAAAGTTATCATAATTGTTGCCAAAATCAGCCCAAGCCTGATAATATAAGTCTAAGTGATCTTTTGACACAATTTCAAGAAGATATGAGGGCCTTGGATCAGGAAAAGGAGTACTACATGCATCAAGAGGAGCTTTCTTATCAAGCTCATATGCATCASCAGGAGATGGAAGCTCAAAGGTATGATGAGGAGTTGCTTGCTATGCAAGTTGCAGTCAAAGAGGAGCAGGTGAGATTGTTGTGTGTACGATTAAAAGAGCTAGAGGCTCAGACAATCTCCTATGTTCTAGTTCAGCCTGCTTGTGATGGAGTTACTAAGCCTGTAATTCCAAGTTTTAGGGTAGCGGCTCCTTCTCAATCCCCAGCTCAACTTTCAAAGCCAAAGATTCCAAGTTTTAGGGGCCATAGTCCTGCAAATCCCATAGAAAATCCCCTACAAGAACCTTTGATTGAGCATAAACAACCAAGTCACCTCAGTAGTTCCCCTTGTGAGCCAGTTCAAGATCAGGAGACAGAGCAACAAATGATTGATGAGCAACAAATGAGACAATTTCAAGAAGAGATCAATCGTAGGGCTAACATTGAGACAGCAAAGCTGAAATCATGAATTGCTAAGCAAGAGGCTCTTAGGCCTAAGATTCCAAGTTGGCGGGCCCATTTGTCTAAGCCTTCTGTGTCATCCCCTGAGCCCTCTCCATTCCATATCCCAAGTTTCAAGGCAAAAAATTCCTTTCATGAGCCTGTGCTTGAGATTCAGCCTACCACTCTGCCAGAGCAACCCATTGAAAGGGGTTGTTTATCCTAGGAGGCTCCCCTGGTCTCTCAAGAAGATGAAGTATGGTGGATGCCCCAATGGACTCTACCTCCTGGTGTTCAAATGCCATGTCTTTTCAAAGATACTACTCTAGTATCTGAGTAGGAACCTATGGAAAATGAGCTTTCATGTGATGAGGAGGGGTATGAGGCATCAGTGCAGAGTGATGACTCTGATGAGGAAGGACAACAAGTTGTGAAGGAAGAAATGGATGCCCAGCCTGTGCTCTTGGCTGATTTATTTGATGAGCTTCCCCTCCTTGTTGATGATGAAGAAGAGACCATACCATCACCTATGGGTGAGAATCAATCAGAACAAGAGGTTCACCATCAACAGGAGGTTGATACACAAAAGGATGATGTGCTTTTGTGTGCTGTGCTGCCTAGTTTTGGGCAGGATGATGAGGTTATAGGGGAGCTGTTCCAAGAAAGGAACACAGACAAAGGCCCTGAGGAGCTTGATTTCTCTGCTATCATGGAGGCATTTTGTGATAAATTGAATGATGAGCCTCTGTTACTTGGGGTGGAGATTCAAAGTTGCATGCCTATGGAAAGAGGCCTAGTCTTATATTGCTCTCCTTCAGAAGGATTGCTGCATGAGCAAGAGTTGGAGACAGTCTCAGATCCTCAAGATGTTAGCAGCCTTGATGAGCCCCTGGCCTGTTCAAAAGAGGAGGATAGTAATTCCCTGACTAAGGATGATGACTTAACATGGCTATCCTGGGTGGAAGACAACCATGAAGATAAAAAAGAAGCTATCAAGGAAGGTCCTGCCTTCAGACTTTCAAGGGGCTGCCCCATCAGATACTTGGCCCAGAAGGGGTTTATCGAGGTTCCTCCATATGATCAATCAGAGGAAGGTAAACTCGATCTCATGTTTACAGAGGCAAGTCCTAATTATTTGATAAATATTCATGTGCCTCTAGTCCTTATAATTACCCTAGTGCACTCAATGCAAAATGTCCTGATGAGGAAGGGTAGCTATTTTTCACAACCAGTGAATGGTTTTGTTTGACCAACTTTTGCACTGGTTAGTTTAGCTTTAGTTTAAGTTTCATGTTTTCTTCCAGCTTTCTAGTGTAGTTTTTCCTGTTTTCCAAGAAGTGCACGTGCACAGGTTTTGTTGTTGTCGAAGTTTTGTATTCTGAGAATGACTCCATGCCCAATGGATGTGTCAAGGCCACTGGTCTTTATTCTTAGCAGGCAAGCATCCCACAGAGGTCGCCAAAATGTTGCCCGAATTTTCCCATTCTGTGCAATCGACCTAGTCTGCCCTGTCTAGCAATTCTCTGTCATGGTTCCCAGGTCTTGGCTCTGCTTAAACCCTTAAAGCCCTAAGTCTTCATGTTTAATTGAGGTAATAAACCCTAGGCCATGGCTCTTATATTTCATCGTTACTTTTTCTAAGTTACTAAGAGCATGTGCTTTATTTCTCAGTCTCTTGATCGCTTCAGCCTGGGCGAATATTCTTTTCTTTCCCCCGACTCTGCGTCTTCCTTTTGTCGCATAGTCTCATAATACTTTGGAATATTCCCTAGATGTCTTCTGACTTCGCGATCTACTTCATGTCGCATGATCGCTTGATCCAGCTGTGACAAATAGTTAAGCTTTTTCCTCAGTCGCGTGGTCTCGTGATGAAATGGCAGTTAAGAGATAACACTCCCGACCTCGCGACTAGCTGTTTGATGTTAGTAAATTTTCCCTTGGTCGCCTTGTCGCTAGAATAGCATGATGACTCAGCTTCCCCAGTGTGCAACGGATTAACCAATGGTTGTGTGACATGTGTCATATGGCGGGTAGATGTGGGTCCTCAGTCGGGTGATCGCCAGACGGAAGAAATTGATCACGCGACTTCGAGACTGAGTTTTCTTTCCCTTCAGTCGCAGGATCGCTGGATAATCTAAGGGTATGCTCAGTTTTCAAATGATTAAATTCCATCCGTCCGATGCAAAGATCAGATGATCCAACGGTGGTCGCTAGGTCGGGTGATCAAAGTGCCCTACGTGAAAAGTACTCCCGACTCAGTGCCTTGGGGTTGTCGCTTTGTCGCTGGAAAGGTTAAGGGGACACATGTAGCTATTTTGAAAAGTCAAAGGGCTTGGTGTTGGGTTCTCCTGACTTGGCGACTAAGTGTGGTCACGTAGTCTCAGAACAGAAAGATATCATCTGGCGATCAGGCGACAAGCCGTGATGGTTTAAGGTGACAGTTAGGCGCTGGGTCGCTAGAAGAATGATGAGTTAAGTGAAATGCCTCGCGACTTTGTTTTCACACAGTCGGGATGTCGTTGGATCTGAGCTCGGGTTAAACAAAGGTAAAAAGTGCTTTGTCGCCAAGTCTGGAGACTTAACTATGGTTAAGGTCTGATGCTCGCGATGAAGAGACTAGCCGTTGGTCGCTAGGTCGCAGGACTTTGAATTTGAATATTTGGCGGCAGATTTGGCACTATGAACGCTCAGAAGCCATGGTTCCTCTGTGCTCGTGTTCCAGAGTTGATCAGAAAGGTCTAATTGCAGAGAGGCCATGCACAAAGAGTCTGTTGATCCCTGGAATAGATTTGTTCGACGTCGGTGGAGAAACAGAAGATTAAAAGACGTGGAAGGAGATGCAGAGTCCAATCATGAAGTTATTGCTCTTGGGTGCAGTTGGCAGAAGGACATGGTCATGATCGATGGCTCATTCATGAGAATTTGAGCGGAGGCCATCAAGGGTCACTTCCCGTCCTGGGGGACTGTGATCAGATGGTGAGCATTCATGATGGAGACTTAGTTGCAGAGTATAGCTCATGGATCTAGGTTGCTTGTCCACGATGCGTGATCCAGTACAGGGATGGGTGCAAAGGAAGGAAATCAAATCTGATCTGATCGATTTACCTTGGTGCACATTTATGGCCAGATTAGATTTTGTCCTAGGGTCAATTATTATATTGTAAATCTTTAACCCTAGTTAGGTTTTCTGAGACTCCTTCCTGCGTACATGGGAGTATTTAAAGTTTTTGAGAGCCTTAGTGCTCAGGAGTTGACATTTTGTAAAAAGAATTCGTTCTTTCTAGGAGTTATCTGAGGCATTCTTTCTGCCCTCTGAATTTTACATTCAGTAATCTTCTCATTGATCATGCAAGCTGTTGGAAGTACTTTGTGATAATCCTTCATATCCCTATGCTTCCTGGTTTGTGTTATCTCTTATTAGATCAAATTTATGAATGTGATTAATGGACATTAGGGTTCCTAGTTCCTCTCATTTTCTGCAATTCTGAGTGTTATTGTGTTTGATCTGATTTAGATGTTTTGTGGGTATACTTCAGCCCCTAGCAGTCTTGTCTCATTCCTACACGTGGTTGCAGAGAAGGATGTTTGTTTGCAGGTCATAGGTCGAGTATTTTGTTCAGGCCTTCCTATGAAACACTTATGCAAGCCTATCTAGTGAGTTGTGACTCATTTGACCTGGTTCTTCCATTGATTTTGTTCCTCTATACTGAGATCCAAGCCCTAATTTCGGTGCATCACCTAGTAGGTATTTTGCTTTCAGTCATTTCCCTTCCATGCAATCCTTCTATCCCTTTCCCTCAAAAGTTTTACTTTCCTATCTAAGAAGCAAATTAAGGTGATTATCCAAGAGGAACCAGCCTAGAACCTGGAGGTCTCATCTCGGTTAGCATAAGGTCCCACAACCTTGAGATGATTCCCATGTTATACTGGATTATCAAGACCAAGAGAGCTTGAGATCAGAGGTGCAAATTCAGTGTATAACATTAACCACTTCAGAAATTGATCTTTCCAGATTTGTAAGAATGACTTCAATACAAGTAGAGCTATGAAAAAATATTCTTTTATTACGTTCCCACCATAATGTCTACTGAAATACATTTCCACAAGCCAGAAAATAGGGAATTAGTGTATAACTCTGGCCATGATTGAAAAAGTTCCCACAACTTATTGGGAAGAGGAGTGACATAATGTAATTTTTCAAGAACAAAAAACCAACACTGATGTGCAAAAGGACAGTTCAAGAACAAATAATCCACATCTTCAATCTTTGGATCACAAAACTGATAGTTAAAAGGTTGTGAGATATGAAATTTATGTAATCTATCACTTGTTAGAGCCCTCTTATTCAATGTCATCCAAGAAAAGCAACCTGCCTTAGAAGAAGTTACATGATTCTAGCAAAATAAGAAGGCATGCCAAGGAACTGAACTAGAATATTCCTAGTGAATGAACCTCTATCCTTCTTTGATAGAGTATTTTCTATCTTTTCCTGAATCCCAAAATAGTATATCCTCCTTGCCTAACAAATAAACCACTTTTTCTAAAAAAATATTGATAATCTTATTTTGTCTTGAGGAAAGATAGGAAGATCACATGGATATTTCCAAATCACTTTCCTAGAGAACAAGCATATTGTTGAAACATAATCCACGAAATATTTGCCCAAAAAGTTTTCCGAAGAAGAAACAATGTCATCAATTGCTTATGATTTAGTTAAGGGAGGTGCACCATTCCACGAGTCTCTAATAAAATATAGATTACCATTATGTTTTTAGTAATCATATTTAAGTGTGTGTGTCTGTGTGTGTTAGAATTGAAAAGAGTTTTTTGATGGGTAAATTTATTAGTATTTGTCTTTCTTTGAATATTTTTTATTTTTTATTTTTTTGAAACATTAAAATGATAGAATATCCTAATAAAAG
>MU226749.1:1217737-1233715 GCA_018584345.1 Thuja plicata
GAGCATCATGTATCCTGACATTCATGATCCTTTCCATCAGCCTATTCACTAGCTCTCATGCATGGCACCCTATCATGATCTTGCTTATCCCAAGCCTATCCTTCCTATCTCTGAGCATTCATGCCATGATCCAAAACATGCACTTATACCTCCATCCCCCCTTATCTCGATTGCGCTTTTATATCTATATCCTATCCTATGAAATTGACCCCTTGGTCTTGATCAAAATTGAAAAAATGTTTCTCAAAAGTCTCTTGACATGTTCACTCTTTTGGACCACATGCTTTCATGACATCACATCATTATCCTATATGCTCTCCAGCACTGCTCCATGAGCCTACATTTTCTATATTCATGTTTCCCTAGCTTGGGTAATCTTGAGGAGACTGTCTTTGAGGGTTGCATTCACCCTCTTCATCCATCATTGCCTATTCATCTCATACATCAGCTTTCTAATCCATCTTCAATGTCCTACACCTTGCTAGACATTGGGGGCACACCAATGTGATCTTGCTTGAGATCGAGTAATCTCTAAAAATCTAAAAATTGCAAAATCTTTAAAAATTCTAAAAATGGTAAAATCTCTAAAAAGACTAAAAATTTGCTTTCCTGCTTTAGTGTGATTTTGCTTTCAGTCATCTTCGATATTTTTCTTAACCTCACATGGATTGAAATTGGTCATACTCGGGGGCATTTTCTTGGTCTAGGGGGCATTGTCTTATCTCTTGCATGGGTCACCAGTTGTTCTCACTGCGTCTACCTGCTGATGCTTCGTAGAACTTCATCTTTTCTTGAGACTCTCTCTTTGCATCAGTCACTAGTGGTTCTCACTGCCTCTGCCTGTTGATGCTTCAATCTCGTTATCGATCTTTTTGCTTGAGAATATCATATGATAGTCACAAGTGGTTCTCACTGAGTCTGCCTACTGTCGCTACATCACTGAGATTTCTCACTCACTATTTGTTTCTTCGGATTCAATCCATTCATCACTTGGGGGCATGATTCCCCACTTTGATCACTGTTTGATTTACACTCGAGTCAGTAATCTTGTCTAAAGGACAACTTTCTACTGGCATGAACTGGTGTTTCTCAACACCTTAATCAAACAGTATTTTTTAACACTCTCTTTGTACACATCTGTGTTTTTCAACACACTTCGGATATCTCGTGATGTACACATCTCTCAATAGCAATCAAACACATTTGCACTCACAAGCACAATGGTGTTTTTCAACACCCTAAACATAGACACATTTGTAAACCTCGAAACATGTTGAGCTATGATTGAATCTTTTTTCTGAATGTTGTATTTTCTCATGGATTTCATTTGATATTTTCTTTGTCTACTTCTTGTTGGTGTGGTTTTGATGATCCAGCAACGTCAAATAAACAGGGTGTATGTGATAAGATCTTCTGCATTAAGGTGGAAAAGCCTCACATCCCTCCATCTTGTTTATTTGTACGCTAAGGGGAGGTCGAAATTATCTCCTTGACTGTTATTTCTTTGTTTGTTTACTTATGAATTATTACTACATCAAATTGGAAACAATGTTCAGGTCACCTTGGTTTTTGTGCCTTGGTGCTTATGTTCATTTCCTACATATTATCTGATGAAAGTCATATTCATATTCTTATGGTTGCAGCGGCACCAGTAAGGATTGTATTGACTCTAATAATCAAAAAATATTCGATGATGATAAATACGATGACTCCAACAACCAAATTCCTAGGGTTGCATTTATCTTAGGCTTACATTTGCATTGTAGTCTTGCATTCACATTTTAGGCTTGCATCGTGGTAGTTTGGTGCTCTCCTCATTATCTTCTTAATATTCAAAGGTCCTCATCTTTCATCATGGTTTCTTCTTGACTGTATGAGTGTCCGGTCCTCGTTCTCGATCTTCATGCATGTTCTTTTAGTTAGTACCTATTGTATATTGCAATGTCCTGCATGAGATGATTAGTACCATTTGCATTCATTGCATTACATTCATTCCCAAAAAGTGCATTTCCATAAATTCATTTGCATTTGCATATCCATAAACATGTGCATCCATTATAAGCATAAATCAAATCATACATAGCATTTATCCATCTAAACATCTATCATAGCATTCTTCATACATCAATAAAACATGTGCATAAACATTTGCATATTCATCCATTGCATGCATCTCTAAATCCATACATCTAATCATTTAGGAAATCATCTCATAAAACATACACATCTAAAGCAATATATAAACATGTACAATGATGCCAAAAAATCAAGCTCATATATATATCGATTGGTCTAAATATACAAGAGTGCTACTCGAGCATAATATGTCAAAATGGTGGCACAATATATGTATCAATGTATCAGTCTAACCACCTAGAGGAGATGGAGGTGGTGGCATGCCCTGCTGCTGAGGCGGTGGCATACCCTGCTGCTGAGGAGGAGGAGGTTCCGCTGGAGGTGGTCCTGGTGGAACGACCCGTGCACCAGCATACTCTGTGAAAGGAAGAATCTGATTTGATGCCTTAGGTACTGTAATAGTATACGCAACATAATAGTAAGAAGCCTGAGAAACCCCATATCTCATCTCCAACTGTGAACTAGCCAGTGCCTCTCACAACTCTTGGATCTCTCGGTCTCACTCTGATATCCATGTATCTCGAATGACCACCTATATATGGAGCTCATCATGCTCTCTCTGAGTCTGTCAGGCTCTCTCTCTGACCCTCTGAAGAGCCTCCTGTAATTGTGCTTCCTGTCTGCCTGCTGGAGGATCAGTCAAAAATAGCATCAACCATCACTGTATCATCCCCTTACTCTTCACCTCTATCCTGGCTGCCACTTGGCCCAACACCTATATCTGATCCCATGGGCCTCATAGGAATATCAGTCTGATGTGTCTGTGGTCGTACAACTCTCTCCTACTACTATAGAGATGGTTGTTGATCCTAAGGCTGCTGTCCCAGTGGAGGAACCTACTGTGCCTGCTGCTGTGGTGGTGGCTACATCACTTGGGATATTTGACCCACTGGAGCTATGAATCTCAGAAAAGGATGTGATAAAATGTAGTCTCTGTATGCAGGTGTCATATCTGCATTCATCATCGCGGCCATATAATCCCACCTAGCTGGTGGTACTCGGGCATCTATCATGTTGCACCCCCTGTCAAGTAATCTCTGCCACCCCTTCTTCATCTCATCGATGAATGAGGCATAATTACAATACTTAAGAGACACATCTTGCAACCTCCCAAACTGGCGCAATACATGTGTAAGAAAAAAGCACTCAATAACTATAATGGTACATCTTATCAGTGGATGTGAATAGAACATGTATGATAGCTCATGATGAGCATCATCCCATACCTCAATGGCTGCCCAAGGTTGCCATATGACTGCAGCCATATCATCAATCTATGCCCTCCACTACTCAGTCTTACCCAGTGCGGGTTGGGTCATTGGACGAGAATATCTGTAAATGTACGGCTCTAATGGCTATCGTGTATCATGGAATATCAGCCTACATATAGGAAGGTGCTCCTAGGCCCAGATCTGCAAAAGAACAACTCCTGCTTCCATGGTACGGGCACCCCAATACACGATCTCATGCATCTCATGATACATCTATGTGAGCATGCACTCACCCCATCCAAAAGTAACTATAGGAACATCCAGCATCTTTTGGAGCATAACGTCCCAGCCACACTCTAAACCGTACGGACCATGATCAGGAACCAGATGATAGCTCAGAAATAGTGCAAGAATAACTGCCAAGGGATAATCTCTGCCATAAGTCTGTATCAGCTCCTCCCATGAGATGGCCTGGCCCATCACCAAATCATCCTTGAAGATGGCTCTCAAATCCTGTGTACCATCTCTAGGCTATATGCAATACTCTACACAAGCTCCATGGAAAGGCACTCTCAAAATCTGGTATACATCCTCCAGAGTCACCGTCATCTCTCCTTGTGGCAAATGAAAAGTGTTCGTCTCCGAATGGAAATGCTCAACAAGGACACCAAGTAATCTATGACTCATCCAAATATTGGGTACATCACGCAGATATGTCAATCCCAGCCCATCAATGTGGGCCCTGTCAACATCTGATAAACTATGTAATATCTCACCCATGATAGGATGATGGGATCTAAAACCGATGTCTGGGAGGTCAACCTGTAAAGAAAGTGACAAAATTGGATCAGTACCTCAACAATGATGATTTTTCAAAGCAAAAGACAATTAATGCAGCTATGGACCTATTTTAGACACAGTTTCAGATATTGCAACTGGTTGACTCTGCAATGCAAGAAAGTGACAATGTTTGACTTTTGGCCAGTTTCCCACACGAGAAAACTCTTTTCTCACACGAGGAAAATCTTGTCCCACGTGAGCTTTCTGGCTCATGTGAGGTGGGATGTGTTCTCATGCAAGATTCTAGAAATCTCACGCGGCGCATGTGCGCTCTTCATGTGAGCGCTGGGGAGGGGCCTGCGCGCAGAACCCCTAACCCGCGTGAGGAAAATAGATTCCTCGCGCGAAGGGTGATTAAGGCCAGTGGAAGGAAACTATTTCCTCATGTGATATTGGACATGACACACATTAAATAGCCCTAAAAACATGCTAACGCTAAAAAAATGATAATTTTTTTTCTAAAATACAGGAACAGGTTATGACTACTCACATGTGTGTCATACTCTGGTGGTCAGTTGTGTCGTCGGGAGTGCTCAAATTGATGTGTGTGCATGGGAATTCTATCAATGTTAGCTAGAGCCCTCATCATTGCTAAAGTCAAAAGGTGAATAATGATTTGAAAATGACCCCTCTAGGCCTTATATAGCCTTTGACCTAATTTTTCAAAGTGCTCTACTTTCCACAAAAATCTCACCCTTGGCTAAATGGACCGTTCTGAATCTATTTTTGTGATCAAAATAAAAATTTGACACACCTAAGCAGCTTGAAATCATGTTTTAAATTTTTTGGACTGACGCGATCAGACGCTTGTGTAGTCAATTTTCTGATGTTGCTTTCTTGTCAGGATTATCTCTTGTTATCATTTTTCTCAATTTCTGCCATCTTTTCATCAAAGTCAATTCTGGTCAACTATGGTCAAACCTAATCAACAAGACCTCTCAATCACTCTAAATCGATTCTTCTCTCTCTTGATCTATTTCTATCTACGATTTCTCGCTCTCATCATTATGATGTGTCATCTTTCAATTTTTCTCTTGAGGGGGCAAGATGATTGCATCATTGAATCTTTTGCATTATTCTCAAATCAATCTGATCTGAATCAAAAGTCCCCATCACTAGGGGCATCTCATCAATTAGGGTGTATTCAGTTTTTCATACCTTATGGTCAAAATTGGATATTCCCTGATCTTGAATCTCTAGGGGCATCTTGATGTCTCGTATCTTGTCATCTATCTTTCTAGGTATCTGAGCAATCTAACTCAGATCCTCAAGGATCAAGCTTTGTCCTAAAGATGATTCTTGAAATCTCATTGGGTATTGGGGCAATCTAACCCTAATTCCTAAAATTTATGCTTCATTCTGAAGATGGCTCTCAAAAACTCTTTAGACTGTTATCTAGGCAATCTAACCTAGATATCGCAAGACTAACCTTTGTATTGGGGCAATCTAACCTTAATTCTGAAGATATTCCTAGATCTTCATTATCTATCAATGGACATTGGGGAAATCTAACCCTGATTTCAATCTTCTCTCAGCTGATTCTATTTCAAAAATGATCGGTGTCTTGGCAACCTAACCTAGATTTCCGATATCTTCATCTTCACTTCAGATTGTTCTTTAAATCAATGCGCTGCTCGCACATCAATTCAAAGAGGGGAAAAATGTAACACCCTAAAATTGGCACCTAATAATCCTAATAAATTTTGGTGTGTTCTTTCAATTTTCTCATCTTCAAAGTCCTATTATACTAGGCAAATTCTTCTCCTAATTGACTTTAATTGACTGATTTTGAAATGTAAAAAACCCAAATTTGCATAAATCTGACATTATATTTAATTCCTAAATTCTCAGAGTTTATTAGCTAAAATCCCCTATGATTAATTGATTTAATCCTAAAGTTTTAAGTGCTTTTAATTAAATCAATTCCACCCCCTTTAGCTAATATACATAAGAGGAATTGAAAGGTTATTTAATTATTGGGTGAATTATCCTCCAAAAGGAATTCCATAATTCCATGTGAAAGGACACTCATGTGGCAATAATCCACCCTTTTATTTAAATAATCTTTGCATTTTTGTCTCAAATGGAAATGAAGAGGCCAATGTTTCTTTTCAAGAAACTCTTCACCCTCTTTCCATGGTTTTCTATAAATTGGGCCTCTTTTTCTTCATTTGGAAGGATGATTTTGGAGAGCATCAAATCTATTGTCAATTTGCATTTAATTTCTTTCATGCTTTAAGCTTAAATTTTCATAATTAGGCAAATTTTCAATTGGAATTGAAGATGTATTACTTTCATTTATGATTCAATTATATGTCTAACATTTCAATTTGATTCTCTCAAAGCTTTCTAGATTAATGGCAAGTTCAATTCTAGTTTATAAGCAATTTCTTTTCTAGATTACAAGAATTTCATTCCTACAATAAGAGTATTTTCTTTTCCTAGATTAATTTCATTTTGTTTCCATAGATTAGTTGTAATTCAATTCTAGATCAATCATTTCTCAATTCATAGATTAATTGCATCTCTTTTCATAGACTAATTGCAATTTCAATTTCATAGAGTAATGACAAATTTGTCTTTTCTTACATTTTAGAAATCCTCCATTTTAGCAATGGTCAGGTTGTTGGCTCTCATTATGAGGGTAAACTCAACATCCCTAACTGATTAGGAGGCAGCAAGTCATTTTAATTGAATTTGCAAGATAGACAATTCATGTTTATCTTTGTAAATTGAACAATTAAGTAAAGACTATGTTGTGTTTGTGCCGCATTCAGAGGTCTACATTCAGCATATAACAATAGGCAGTTGGGTCCCCTAGTAGAACTTGATGATCTGTAGGCTCATGCCTCTGAAGGTCTCCACCCATTGTGGATGATAAAAATGGCTCTGCAGGAGCTCCATAGATTCAATAGAAAACTGGAAAATGCAGGACTTCTTACAAACGCGAGATGTTTTTTTACGAGAAAAACTTAAGTACAGAATAGCTTTTAATTCCAGGCAAATAAGCATTATTTCAAATGGTATTCATAAATACATTCATGTGTGTTAAGGTATTCCACCAAAACACAGTGCAAAAATGCCATTATTAAGTGATCCTTAACCTTAAATTGCTTTCAAATGATGATGACTTAATCACAGAAGGACATATAAGCTCCCAAATGACGGCGATCACCGTGAAAAGACAAGAAAGAAATAAAGTTTGTCTTTTTGCATGCTAAAATTGATTTGGAAATATTTGAAACAAGAATTAAATAACCCCTCCCCCCAGCTAGGTGTAAGGCATGGGTCCCACCAAGCCTTTGTGTGGAAGAATAAGAAAAAGGAAAGAACACTCTTTTCAAAAATTTAAAAAAAAAAAAGAATAAAATAATATATGTTCAAAAGTATGTGTTATTAACCTAAGAGTTGTTGTAGGAAGAGTGTGCTTCTATGCTACACGCACTGATGGAGTTATACGATGGAACAGACACATGGTAGAGAGAGGAGGTGAGGTGGATTTTTATTGTGAAGAAAGAAATTCATGGGAGTGAAATGTTTATTATGAAACCTGTGATGAAATCACAGTTTGGAAAAAATCTGGGTGGAAGACCCAGATGATTTGGATGTAGGAGTGGAGCTATCTAGGCTTTGCTGGAACTACTATAGGAAGTCTTGATGACTCATAGGCTTGTGATATATCTTAATATGATGCCCGTTTACAAGGAGTTTGAATTTGACAGGATCAATTGTAGATTGTTGGATTGCACCATTATCAAAAATTGAGACTATTTCATAGGGCCCTAACCAACGTGTCTAAAAATTTCCAGGAGTATGCTGATAGCGGGAGTCATAGAGAAAAGCCCAATCACCAATGGAAAACTTCTTTTCCTTGATGAATCCATCATGCCACTTCTTGCACTGCTTCTGTATCAATTCTGTGTTGTGAAGTGCAGATTTCCTATATTTAGCCAATCCATTGAGCTGCAGGAGCCTATCCTCTTGTGCCTTGGTCAGCTTAATATCTAACTCCAATGTACTTCTAAGAGTCTTATGGTGAAACTCAATAGGCATGGATGCATATTTTCCATAAACCAACTCAAAATGAGTAAATCCAGTAGTGGTTTTCCAAGTTGTTCGATAAGCCCATATGGCTTCAAGAAGGCAAGTAGCCCAATCCTTTTTGTGTAAAACAACTATTTTGGTCAGAATGGCCTCTATTTCTTGATTTGTGACCTCAGCCTACCCATTTTTCTGAGTATGGTATGGTGAAGATTTACCATGCCTCACCGTGTACTCATTCATCAACTCAACAATAAGATTAGAGGTGAACTGTGCCGCTTGATCTGTTACTATTTCTCGAGGCACACCAAACCTAGTAAATATAAAATCATAGAGAAACTTGGCAACCTTATAAACCCTTGCATGCCTCATTTCTTTTTCTTCAACCCATTTTGTGGCATAATCATTGCATACAAAGATATAAGACTTACCATGTGAAGATGGCTCAATGGGGCCAACAAAGTTGATGCCCCACTTGTCAAATGGTGTTACCACCACCTGAGGCTGCAGGGACATTTCTTCAGACTTGGTGGGGCATCCCATCCTCTGGCATTGGTCACAGTACTTGGTATGCTTAGCTGCATCTTTATGTAAGGTAGGCCGGTAATAACCAATTGTTAACACCTTATATGATGTCCTTTTTCCTACAAAATGGCCACCACATGGCTCATCTTGACAAGCCTGAAGGATGTCATAGGTCTCATCTTCGTGAACACATCTATGGGTAACTTGATCAAGACCTCTATAGAACATAAATCCAGAGATCCATGAAAAGTTGAATCTTTTCTCAACCAGCAGTCGGTGTTCACACGGTGAAAAATGAGGTGGTGTTCTTCCTGTAGCAAGGTAGTTGGTGATGTCAGCATACCACAGATTGTAAGTTGCAACAGACAATAGGTGCTCATCTAGGAAACTATCATCAATTACTATAGGATCATCAGGAACTTGTAATCTAGAGAGGAAATCAGCCACCACATTAGCTTTTCCTATTTTATCAATGATAGTTATATCAAACTCCTGCATGAGGAGTAACCAGCGGGCTAACCTACCAGAAATGGAGGGTTTGTTCATCAGGTATTTGATTGATGAGTGATCAGTATAAATAAATACTTCATAAACAGTTATGTAATGTCTAAATTTATTTAGTGCATAGATCATAGTAAGCAGTTCCTTTTCAGTAACAGTATAATTTAGTTCAGCACCTTGCAAATTTTTGCCTATGTAATTGTTATACACTGAATTTGCGCCTCTGATCTCAAGCTCTCTTAGTCTTGATAATCTAGTATAACAAGGGAGTCATCTCCAGGTTGTGGGACCTTTGCTAACCAAGATGAGACCTCCAAATTCTAGGTTGGTTCCTCTTGGATAATCACCTTAGCTTTCTCTTAAACAGGAAAGTAAACTTGAGGGGAAAAGGGGTAGAAGGATTGCATGGAAAGGGAAATAAATGAAAACAAACTACCTACTAGGTGATGCACCAAATTTGACATGAAAACATAACACACACAGGGGTAAGTCCTGGGTCAACTAACTGAATTGGAGGTAAAACACAAATCTCTTGTATAGGCATGCATAAATATTTCATAAGAAGGTCACGATGAAACTAGTTAAGAGGAAAGACTTCACAGTTAACAGCTCAAACTAAGACACGAGTTACAACCTGCAAGAAAATATACTCTTCTGCAAGTAGATGCTACAAAGGGACATAATTAAGAGGAAATAAAATCTTTCACAGTTAACCCATCTACCATCTACAACGCATACAAACGAGCAGAAAAGAGACAAGGCTGACACAATTCAATTAATTCCAAGAACTTGAAGTTCTGCATATTATTTCTCACAATGAGTTACAAACTTCTACACAAAAATACCAAGGATAGAAAAAATGTCACAAAGCATGTCTCCTTGCATAAATCAGAACTCTTTACAAATGAGTCCCCAACTCATATTTATGCATCTTAGCCAACTGCATCATTTAAGAGCAATAACTTCTAGATCAGATTTTTTGGCCTTATCAGCCACCGCTTAGCCCTTCAAAAGTTTACAAAATACCACTCGATGACCCCGAAGTCATACCCAGGAAATATCAACATAAATGCCCCTTCACAGAAGCAGCCTTATCCCTCTAGAAGAGTCATGAAAGTCTCTGATTTACAATAACTGTTCTGCATCCCCAAAATGCATCCTTTGACCTTTTCAAAGCTGATCTTCCACCTATAGAATATCTTATTTAGATCATCTGAGAACAATCTAATCTCTCTTTCTGTTACCGATATTGAAACAAATCTAATCTTGGGATCGACAGATAGTTCTAGGCTCTGAAAAACTTCATCTACCTCATCATCACACAGTCGTAGGCTGCGTTAAACTGACTTTTGATTATACATGACTGAGTGGCATCCATCTCTTTACCTCAGTCACAAGCTCGCGAGCTGCCTTCTTTTCATCTGAGTTGATCGGTGAGTGTGCGATGCCTTTAAATGGTCTCTTAGTTGCTCAATCGCAGAACTCTATCACTAACCCTGGTTTCATCTCGAGACATGGCGACAATATAGACTTTTACCTTTGGCTGACCTGAGTTACTTCTGGCGATCATGTGACACAACTGAAATCAAAGTCGCACATAGTTAAGAGTAACTCATCATTGTTTCTGAGACCTTGCGACTAACTGTCTTGCTTAACTATCACAGTGATCTCCTTGTCACTGAATGTTTAATTCTTGTTCCAAGACTACGCGACAATGCCTAGTCGCCAAGTTGGGAGATATGAGTCCTGAGCTTTGGAATTTACCGTAACAGGTCTTATGTGCACCCTTCTGCTTCTGAAAAATTCATGACAGACCTTAATTGCCAAGTCAGGAGGACTTCATCTTTAGGGCACTTCTCTTCCCAGACTTCACGACCACCATTGGATCTTCTGATCTTTTCATCTGACAGCTGGCACTTAATCGCTAGACATTTGAACATACCCTTAAGTCTTTCCCAGACCTCGCGAGTGAAGGAAAAGTGCCCTTAGTCTTGTTGTCGCTAAACGCCCTTTTTTTCTTCTGGCGACCACCCGACTATCCTTTAACATCCATCTATCTTGTGACACATGTCGCACAGTCATTGGTTCACCTGCTGCACACTAGAGAACTGAGTTATCACCCTGCTCTGGCGACATCCTGACTAAGGATTACTGTAGACCATCGACAGGTAGTCGCGGAGTCTCGATTAAAATTTCTTAACCGCCGCTTAATCACGAGACTACGCGACTGAAGGCGCGACTAACTGTTAGCTATGACTGATCCGGCGATAACGCGACATGAAGTAGTCGCTAAGTCTGAGAACATTCCTTTAACTGTCAAGATTTTCTTGCGATCAACCGACTGAGCAGTGGGTCCCATCTTTATAAAGCCTTATGACAGGGCTATCCTGTGACTTCCCGACTAAGATGAAATCGCTAAGTCTCATAACACTGAGGGAATATGCTGAATCATTTCAAGACCACGCGACACAAGGGAAATGCAAAGTTGGGGAGACATATGGAATATTCGCCCAGGATAACGCGACGAGGCGACCAAGATTAAAGCACATGCCTTAAGTGAAAGGAAAAAGGTAACAGCGAAAAAGAACACTGAGGCTTAGGGTTTAAGGGTTTGAGGGTTTGAGGGTTTTATAAATCGAGCAGGGGTTTCAGGCAGTCACACAGGGCAGACCAGGCCAAATTGCATAGGATAGAAAATTTGGGCAAAATTTTGGTGACTTCTGCGGGATGTCAGCTTGCTAGACATGAAAACCAGTAGCCTATTGACATCAAACTATCCATTAGGCATGGAGTCATTTCTTGAGTACAAAACTTGATAGGGCAAAACTGTGCATGTGCACTTCTTGGAAAACATGGAAACTATACTAGAAAGAAGGGAAAGGAAAAAGAAAGGGAACTGCTTACAAGAAAACAAGGACCTACAGAGAGGAACTAACCTCAAAGCAAGGCTTCAAGTGGAAACCATTCACTGAGATTGGCAGGGCATCTCCGTTAAGAGTTGAAAGCTGAAAAGTGTTAAATCCTCTACACTCTGTTATAACAAATGGTCCACCCCAAAAGGAATCAAATTTTGTGTGCCTGCCAGGTCTAGACCTGAACTCATCCCACTTGAGAACTACATCTCCAACTTTGAAGCTCTTTCCCCTGGCTCTTTTCTCAAAGCTCCTTTTAGTTTGATCCTGATGGAATTCCATATCTTTCATAGATTTGTCTCTGATTTCTTCCAATTCCATCAATTGAGCATACCTGATCTGTAGGAGATCCTCTTTGTCAAACAGGGCATACTGAGTGGCTAAGTCTAGAGCTGGTAATTCTGTTGAAATGGAAAGTTTAGCCTCTCTACCATACACCAACATGTATGGAGAATTACCAATGATCTTCTTCGAGGTAATTCTGTCTAACCACAAGGAAGACCTAAGTTTTGTATGCCAATCCCTTTAATTGTCCTGAAGAGTCTTCTTAATTATTCTGATTAGGTTCTTGTTTGTGGATTCTGCCAAACCATTACCTTGGGGATAATAATTTGAGCTGGTATTCAGATAAATTCCATTCTTAACTGCCCAATCTGATACTTTAAGGCCTATAAATGCCAGTGCATTATCTGAAACAATTGAATCAGGAGTGCCAAACCTATGAATTAAATCATCATAAAAGTTCAGGACAATACTCTCATTGGCCTCCTTTAAAGCCACTGCTTCTGTCCATCTAGTGAAATAATCTGTTGTAGTGATTATCCACTTGTGTCCTGCGCTAGATGGAGGGTTAATCATACCTATGAAATCTATGCCCCACTTCATGAGAGGTTGGTCAACTTTGATTGGTTGAAGGGGCAGAGCAGCGAGTTTTTCTTTTCCTACAAATAAGGCACACTTGATGCACTTCCTAACATAAGCATGACTATCCTTGAAGATAGATGGCCAATAGTACCTGGCCCTCATGATTTTATAAGCACTAGTCCTAGGAGAAAAATGACCACCAGCTGGCCCATCATGGAATTCAAACAGGACATCCGCTACCTTTTCTGAATCTATGCATCTCAAAAGAACACCATTGTGATCTTTCCTAAAAAGGACATTATCAATCAACACAAAAGGGATAGATTGTAACCTGTAACATCTTCTTTTTTCTGAATCTATCCCTTCAGGGCATTGTCCCATTTTTAAATAATCGATCATATTAGGCAACCAACCTATTGCCTTGGCTTGGTTTTCTATAGAATGCACCACCAGAGATGCATCCAGTAGCTCTGATTTCTTTGCATTCTCATCCCCTGCCAAATGTTCGCAAAGACCCCTACCTCTAACCAGCTTGGTAGTTTGAATATCTACATCATATTCCATCACCTTGGTGATCCAACCAGCTCTTTTCTCATTTAGATCCTTGGAAAGCAAAAACTCTTTGACATTAGGGTGAGTAACCTTTAAATGTACCTTGCTGTGAGTCAATAGATATCTAAATTTTTTTAGGCTCTTTACTACAGCAAGAACATGCTTTTCTACAAAAGAGTACCTATACTCATACTCTTCTAAACCTTTGCTGAAAAAAGCAACAGGTTGCTCCAATCCTTCTGAATTTTCTTGGGTCAGCATTGTAGAGATAGCGTCATGACCACCATAAGCATAAAGGATAAAATCCTTTTCAAAGTTTGGATTCAACAGGGCAGGAGCCTCTGTGAATGCTTCTTTAATGGCTTGGAATTTGGCCTTTCCTTCTTTGGTCCAACTGAAAGCAGAACCCTTCTTCAACATGGCTGTCAAAGGCTTGAGTAATTCTGCAATGTCGGGCAAGAACCTCCTAACAAAGTTAATCTTTCCTATGAAAGATTGGAGACCTCTCTTGTGATGTGGTAATGGTAGTTCCAAGATGGCTACAATCCTTTCAGGGTCTACCATAATTCCTTCTTTTGATACTACATATCCCAACAGTTTTCCCTCATGGACCGCAAACACACACTTCTTGGGATTAAGGGATATCCCAAATTCTCTGCATCTTTCAAAAATCTGCCTTAAATGTCTCATGTGATCTGCTGCATGCTTTGAGTAGACAGTTATGTCATCTAGGTAGACCAACACAAACCTGTACATGAGGCGTTTAAAGGCCATGTCCATCACCTTTTGAAACGTGGCACTTGCATTTGACAAACCAAAGGGCATCTTTTGATAAGCCATGGTTCCCCACTTGGTTGTAAAGGTAGTTTTATATTGATCCTCTTCTTTTACTAGGATTTGATTGTATCCAGAATAGCCATCCAACAATGAGAATCTCTCAGATCCAGAGACACATTGTAGAATTTGTTCCATAGAGGGTAGTGGATGACGGTCTTTTAATGAGGCTCTGTTCAAATCCCTAAAATCAACACATAACCTTAGCTCCCCATTTTTCTTTCTGATAGGAACAAGGTTGGAAACCCAACTAGTATGCTTAATGGGGTAGATGATACCACTCTCTATTATTTTAAGCACTTCCTTATGCATGAGTGGTTCGAGCTTGGGATTGACAGGCCTTTTTTTTTGTCTCACTGGTTTAGCACTAGACTCCAATTCAATGGTATGCTGAGCAAGGGTAGGATCGAAACCTCTGAGATCTTCATATTGCCAGGAAAAGACATCACTGAATTCTTTGAATAACTTAGTATAAGATTTCTTTTCTGAATCAGTGTTTACCTTTCCAAGTTGTATGCTCTTACCTGGTTCCAACTCCAATTCAGCACTGTGCTCCTGTTGGACTACCATGCCAACCTTACTCTTCTTGACTTCGTCATCCTTGTTGAAGATAGTCTCTAAAGTAACAAGACCCTTAGGCATCTTATTAGATTTCAGTTGTAACACTTGATCACCATAGTTATGTGATAACCTCCCCTGATTGTGCTTTGAAAAGATGTCCTCTTCAAACAAGAACTGCAAAATCTGCTCATCATTGTCAAACACTTGCCAATTAATATTATTATCAGGAATCGAAGGTCTAACAATAATCTTGATGTGCTGTTGGCCTGTTTCTTTTGCAATGCTATTGGGGATGTTAAACTGAGATCCAATGGCAGCCAACCTGTCAGCATGTTGATTTAACTTTCTAGGGATAGCAACAATGTTGAAAGCACAGAATCCTTCAATTGCATCCCAAACTCTATGTTTGTATGCTTTCATGGCATCATTTTTTGTTGCACTTATCCCTCTTACTTGGCTGACAAAAAGTTCACTATCGCCATAAACTTTTAAGGCTTTAAGCCCTCTCTTTCTAGCCCATTCCAGTCCATTGACTAGACTCTCATATTCTACAGTGTTGCTGGTGCAAGAAAAACTGAATCTAAAGGCAAAATAATACCTTTCTCCTTTTGGGGACACCATCATAGCACCTCCACCAGAACCATGTCTACTTCTAGCTCCATCAAAATATAGCTCCCAAACCTGATCACTCTGATCCTCTAAATCAGCATCCTTGAAAAGGTTGGGCTCTATAGCATCACCTTCTTGTAATAAATAGTTTCCCAAAACAGCATTCCAAATGACATGTTCTGATTCTCTCTCATCCAAGAAAAAATCAGGTGTATCCCCTATCTTAGTGTTTGCTTCACTAAAGGTTTGGAAATCACTGTTATCGAATATGGGGCAGTTAACATTGATTGTACTGGACACATAAGGCTCTACATGGTGTGCTGCCAACTCTTCTGACTTAATGGTAACCTTGGTACCATATCTTGTGTGAAACAACATGTGGGACCAATCAG
>MU226749.1:1234453-1250911 GCA_018584345.1 Thuja plicata
CATGTCTTGAGCTCTCCTCTTTGATCTTGTAAAGGCAGAAAAAGCTTCATCACTGTTGACTCCACTAAAGTCCAGTTGCTCCCAATTGAAAAGAGCAGTTTCATTTTCTTGTGTTTCTTGCTGAGGAGCCGCACCACTGGATGAAAACTCTTCTTGAGCTTGTGAGGCATTCTAACTCATCAGAGCTTGGTTCATCCACCCATTAGAACATGTGGCCTGATTGTGGGGCTGATTGCAAGGAAAACACCATTCATTATCCATAACCATATTGTTTTGACTAGGCACATATGGTTGGAATGGCCTTTGACTAAAACCTTGTCTTTTCCCTTGATAGCCTCCTTGGTACGGAGGCCTAGTTTGTTGATAAGGCTGTTCTTGATTTTCATACTATTGATTAGGACCTTGGCCTTGTTGTTGGAAAGATGGTTTGACACCTTGATTCTATTTCTTCAAGTTTGTAACCTCCTTTGTCAAGGTTTGTAGCAAGCTTGTCATTTCTTGCATACTAGTAGCTTGGCTACTTTTTACTTCTTGCAACTCCTGAGAAAAACCTACCTTAGCATGTTCCTAGCCACTAGTACTAGCTTGAGAAGCCAATATGGGAATAGGGGTGAATGGGGGCACTTGTGCAGGAGAAATGGGTTGAAGGCTAGGAAAGATAGGCATTGGTGGTCTTCTAGCTATCATTCCTACTTGAATCAAACAATTTTCAACCCTGACAGCTATGTCAAAAGCTTGGGGTAAGGAAGTGCTTCCCACAGACTGGATCATGACAGATATTTGACCATTCAGACTTTGTAAATAGTATAAAAAGGCATGGTCTGCTGATGGTCTAACTGAAACTGGAATTCTATTCCATGTCTTAAGGAATCTACTATTGTAATCTGTCATTTGTTCTTGAGGGTCTCTCTTAATGGTTGTTAACTGCTCAACTAGAGACAAGTTATCTGATTTATCCTCAAAATGCTTACTTAATGCATCCCCTAATTCATCCCAAGAAGTAATAGACCCAACAGCTAAAGTTCTGAACCATTCAAGAGCCTTACCTTTTAGAGATGCTGCTAATAACTTGGTGGTGACATCCTCTTGAGTAATTTTGTGGATGCTACAGATGGTAGTCACATCTCTTATGTGCTCAAAAGTTGTGGTCTTCCCTTCACCTGTGAAATCGGGCAATCTTTTTAATGCCCCCAAGGGCACATCATGGTGCACTGCAAAATTTAACAGGCTCCCTTGATTGAAAGGTGCAAAGGCAAAATTTATAGCCATTGCAGGAGCTAAAACTTGAAGATTCACAACAATATGAGTTGTACTTGAATCTTCCTCCTCTAGATCCCTGGTTAGAGATCTTCCTCTTCTTCTGGAATGAAAAGCAAAAATTCACTTTCCTAATGAATCAGGAGGTGTAGACTGAACTCTCCTTGCAGGGGACTCCCTTTGAGTTGACCTGCCTTTGTGACCTCTCTTCAATGGCAACTCTAAAAATTCAGTGGGTTTTGAGCTCCTAGTTTCAATCTTTCTCATATACCTTAAACAAGGCTGGCCTGAAACTTTGAAAACAGTGGAGTCGCCAGATATACTTGTCAGAACAACTTCTTAAAAGTTTGTATTATGTGACATGCATATCAGAGATAACATAATGTTCTGTAATGAACTTCTTTTACTGTCCCACTGGGCGTGCTAGAAATGTTATACACTGAATTTGTGCCTCTGATCTCAAGCTCTCTTAGTCTTGATAATCCACTATAACAAGGGATTCATCTCAAGTTTGTGGGACCTTTTCTAACCGAGATGAAACCTCCATATTCTAGGCTGGTTCCTCTTGGATAATCACCTTAGCTTTCTCTTAAACAGGAAAGTAAACTTGAGGGGAAAAGGGGTAGAAGGATTGCATCAAATTTGACATGAAAACATAACACACAAAGGGGTAAGTCCTGGGTCAACTAACTGAATTGGAGGTAAAACACAAATCTCTTGTATAGGCATGCATAAATATTTCATAACAAGGTCACAATGAAACTAGTTAAGAGGAAAGACTTCACAGTT
Organism: Thuja plicata; assembly: GCA_018584345.1. Taxonomy (NCBI): domain Eukaryota; kingdom Viridiplantae; phylum Streptophyta; class Pinopsida; order Cupressales; family Cupressaceae; genus Thuja; species Thuja plicata. The sequence continues at coordinate 1,236,500 of MU226749.1, forward strand.
AACAGCTCAAACTAAGACATGAGTTACAACCTGCAAGCAAACATACTCTTCTGCAAGTAGATGCTACAAAGGGACAGAATTAAGAGGAAATAAAATATTTCATAGTTAACCCATCTACCATCTACAATGCATACAAACGAGTAGAAAAGAGACAAGGCTGACACAATTTAATTAATTCCAAGAACTTGAAGTTCTGCATATTATTTCTCACAATGAGTTACAAACTTATGCACAAAAATACCAAGGATAAAAAAAATGTCACAAAGCATGTCTCCTGGGATAAATCAGAAATCTTTACAAATGAGTCCTCAACTCATATTTATGCATCTTAGCCAACTGCATCATTTAAGAGCAATAACTTCTAGATCAGATTTTTTGGCCTTATCAGCCACCGCTTAGCCGTTCAAAAGTTTACAAAATACCACTCGGTGACCCCGAAGTCATACCCAGGAAATATCAACATAAATGCCCCTTCACAGAAGCAGCCTTATCCCTCTAGAAGAGTCACGAAAGTCTCTGATTTACAATAACTGTTTTGCATCCCCAAAATGCATCCTCTGACCTTTTCAAAGCTGATCTTCCACCTGTAGAATATCTGATTTAGATCATCTAAGAACAATCTGATCTCTCTTTCTATTACCGATATTGAAACAAATCTAATCTTGGGATTGATAGACAGTTCTGGGCTCTGAAAACCTTCATCTACCTCATCATCGCACAGTCGTAGGCTGCGTTAAACTAACTTTTTATTCTGCACGACTGAGCGGCATCCATCTCTTTACCTCAGTCACAAGATCGTAAGCTGCCTTCTTTTCATCTGAGTTGATCGGCGAGTGCACGATGCCTTTGAACGGTCTCTTAGTCACTCAGTCGCAGAACTCTATCACTAACCCTAGTTTCATCTCGAGACATGGCGACAATACAGACTTTTAGCTTTGGCTGATTTGAGTTACTTCTGGCGATCATGCGACACAACTGAAATCAAAGTCGCACACAGTTAAGAGTAACTCATCATTATTTTCGAGACCTTACGACTAACTATCTTGCTTAACTATCATGGTGATCTCCTTGTCACTGAATGTTTAATTCCTGTTCCAAGACTACGTGACAATGCCTAGTTGCCAAGTCAGGAGATATGAGTCCTGAGCTTTGGACTTTACCATAACAGGTCTTATGTGAACCCTTCTGCTTCTGATGACTTCGCAATAGACCTTAATCGCCAAGTCGGGAGGACTTCATCTTTAGGGCACTTCTCTTCCCAGACTTTGCGACCACCATTAGATCTTCTGATCTTTTCATCTGACAGCTGGCGCTTAATTGCTAGACATTTGAACATACCCTTAAGTCTTTCCCAGACCTCACGATTGAAGTCAAAGCGCCCTTAGTCTCGTTGTTACTGAACGCCCTTTTTTTCTTCTAGCGACCACCTGACTATCCTTTAACATCCATCCGTCTTGTGACACATGTCGCACAGTCATTTGTTCACCTGCTGCACACTGGAGAACTGAGTCATCACCCTGCTCTAGCGACATCCCGACTAAGGATTACTGCAGACCACAGATGGGTAGTCATAGAGTCTCGATTAAAATTTCTTAACTGCCGCTTAATCACGAGACTACGCGACTGAAGGCGTGACTAACTGTTAGCTATGACTGATCCAGCGATAACACGACATGAAGTAGTCACTAAGTCTAAGAATATTCCTTTAACTGTCAAGATTTTCTCGTGATCACTTGACTGAGTAGTGGGTCCCATCTTTATAAATCCTTATGACATGGCTATCCTGTGACTTCCTGACTAAGATGAAATCGCTAAGTCTCATAACACTGAGGGAATATGCTGAATCATTTCAAGACCACGCGACACAAGGGAAACGCAAAGTTGGGGAGACATATGGAATATTCACTCGAGATAACGCGACGAGGCGACCAAGATTAAAGCACATGCCTTAAGTGAAAGTAAAAAGGTAACAGTGAAAAAGAACACCGAGGCTTAGGCTTTAAGGGTTTGAGGGTTTGAGGGTTTTATAAATCGAGCAGGGGTTTTAGGCGGTCACACAGGGTAGACCAGGCTAAATTGCATAGGATGGAAAATTTGGGCAACAGTAATAAATGGTGTGCTCAACTATACCTTCTTTTTGTCCCAGCACTGCCCCAATGACATAGTCTGATGCATCAGTGTGGATATGAAAGGGCGGCTTCAAGTCAAGTCCTCTAAGAATAGGGGTCTTTGTCAACACATCTTTCAACTGCTGAAATTATATCTCACAGTCAGCTGTCTACTCAAATTCTGCTTCCTTCTTCAATAGATTGTACAATGGGGCGGCAAGTTGGCTGAAGTTCTTACTAAATGTCTTGTAGTAACCGACATGACCAAGAAAACTTTGGACATCTTTCTTCTTTGCTACAGTTGGGAGTGTAATGATGACTGCAATCTTTGTAGGATCAACCTGGATACCAAATGATGAGAGGTAATACCTTAGGAAAACTCCCTCCTCCATCATCATATAACACTTCTCACTATTAAGTGAGAGGTTGTAGTCCTGACATCTTTTAAGAAATTTTCCAAAATTGGCATGAGCCTCTTCGAATGTAGTTCCATATGTAGTGAAATCATCCATGTATATTTCAACATAGTCAGCAGTAATGTAAGAGAAAATACTTATTACTACCCTCTTAAAAGTAGCAGGTGCATTACATAATCCAAATGGCAATACATAATAAGAAAATGTTCCCCATGGATAGGTGAACATTGTTTTATCTTGGTATTTTTGTGATATCTGGCTCTGGTTGTAGCCACTGAAACCATCTGGGAATTAAATATACTTCTTACCAGCAAGGTTGTCAAGTACTTGGTCAATGAAGGGCAATGGAAAGTGATCTTTCTTGGTGGCTTTATTAAGTTCCCTATAGTCCACACAAACTTGCCATTTTCCACCTTTCTTTGGGACAATTACAAGAGGTGAGAACCACAGGCTGTCAGAAATAGGATATATAAAGCCAACTTGGGGGAGTTTTTGCAATTCAGCCTTTACTATATCTCATAGTGTAGGGTTTATTCTTCTTTGAGCTTGCCTAATAGGTCTGGACTCAGGACTGATATAGATCTTACGGGTACACAATTTTTGGTCAAGTCCCTTCATGTCAATATAGTCCCATGCAAAAGCTTGCTGACTCTCTTTTAAAAGCTAGAGAATGCTAGACATCTAAGATTCAGTGAGATTCTTATTGATATTTGATTCCTTACCTAAGGAAATATGTATTCTTTTGACTTTATTCAGCATAAGAACTTCTGTAAATGAAGGTGACTTTATTTCATGGGGTAACAAAGTATGTAGATAATCAGGTGCTATAGGAAACTTAGATGAGGACTACTTGGGCAATATGGTTTGTAGGGAACAGTTAAGAACATGACAAGAGGGTTCTCTAGATCCATACTAGTTTGTAAGGATTGCTACTAATATGTTATCTTCCTCATGTGAGGCCATGAATAGATCTCTACCAATAACCATGAGCTGTTGTACTAAATTGGCTTCAAGGGGGGCATATCCTAGATCTAGCTATACATTTTGGTCAAGTTCAGCTTGGGGTTTGGCTGGAAAATACAAAGTTAATTTCTTGGTATTAATGCCATCAGATATGGTCATTTTTCCTGAGTGACATGCAATGCAAGCATCTGTTGTGGCTAACCAAGGCCTTCCTAGGATTAATGGATACCCTCATACTATGGCTTTAGGGGATAGGATGATGAAATCTATGGGGTAATCCAAGGAATCTAGTGTGACAACAATATCTTCTATCATACCATTTGGTTTGATAGTAGAGTTATTAGCTAACTGGAGAATGGTGGGTGTTTCCCTCAACCCAATGATACTAAGTCTTAACAACACATCCATAGTCATTACATTAATAGAGGCACGTAAATCAACCAAGACATTTTGTATTTGTATGCCATTAATCTGAATGGTAAACACTAGACTCCCAGGATCAGAGTATTTAGGCATCAAGGCTTTACTAAGCATAAGATTAGAAAGCTTCCCAAGAATATGGATAGTATCAGGGTCTTTCTTTTTCCTAACAGGGTGCTTGATACAAGTGTTGATGGGGTTTCATTGACCGGGTCTGCCAACAATCATAAGTTGTCACTGGGTACCGGAGGTACCGGCCAACTCCGCCTGCAAAGGTTGTCCAGGGAAATTAGGTCCCCTGGGCCTTCAAGCACCTGGGTGTCGGGTCACGATGGTGTGGGGCTCAATTGGGAGAAATGACTATTTTTGAGGGGGATAGCTAGTTTCTTCAACTCGTTTCCTCCAGAGATTCAATACGGTAAGATTTCCCCTAGCATTCCACACTTAGCAAATAAAATGAAAAGATCCTGTAGGGTTAGAAACACTTCATCTAACTATAGTCATGTTTGAACATCCAGAACATCAATAATACTCTGACATACTACACTAAATAGTGAAGAAATATCCAACCATCAGCTAGTATTTTATCAGTAGCGAGGGAAAGAGGCTGTTAATCTATTTTAACACATCAGAGTAGAAGACATAAAGAACATAAAACATGAAATACCATTAACTCAGAAGTAGGAATGCCAACAACATCATTGCAAAGAATTCTTCCTTCTTCATTAATGTCTCTTCCAACAAGCACTGGTGCATGATTCACTGGTGGCTCCAAGGGAGCATCTAAATATTGAAAACCAGACAATGGAGCATTTAGCTCTGCAACTAAAATGAGAAATCACCTTTCTATTACTGTGGACAACAAAATCATCAATTTTTCTGACCCTTGGAAATGGGTCTGTCTGGCTAGTTATACAACTCTCTTCTAACCCTAACCCTATTTTACATCATGTTTCAATAAAATTCAATATCTGGGGGTTGGTACTACCTGCGCCACCCTACAAAAGACCTTGAGATGGAATAGGCCTGCCATGTTAGAAGAATGAGATAAGAATATACAGTGGAAGAATCAGCCTCGAGAAGAGAGTCAGGAAGGAGAAAGAAGTAGGTTCCTGGGGGATTGAGGTTACATGCCTCATAAATGGGAAATGCGGCATCCTGTCTCCAATGTGCTAGGTGTACCTCTGAGTGGTGCCTCGAGAAGACCATCATGTCGGAAGTTTGACTGTTGAGTCGATGCCTCCTTGATGTAGCCAACTACCTTCTGACAACCTTTATTAACTACTTCTAAAAGTGATCGGTTGGCCTCGGGGACTAGGACATGGATCACTTGAAAGAATATAAAATTTTGGATCTGGGATTCTAGGATCCGGGAACTTATGTCCCCAAAAGAATAAAGAATACCCAATGTTTGAGTTTTTCCCGGCCTCCGAAGAAAGCTCAAGGTTTCTTATTATCATTGAAAGCCTGGAGGAGATAGGAATTGCCATCCTCATCAATATCTTTTAAGCTGGCCCTTCGATGCTTTGGCACTTCAATTTGTTCCCCCAGGTCTAGAACATTTTCTTTAAACTCATCAGCCATTTTTGTCGCGTCATGGCCACTAAGTACCATGCGAGTTAATTTTGTCATCTGGGCCGCATCTATCCCCTCTGGGGATTGATACCAGGACTTCATTATCTCATCAAAACTTCGCAAAACTAAATCTTCGGGTGTACATGTATCTGTGCTAAGGGGATCAGCCCCGAAAGTCTTTATTACAAAAGACTTATATAAATTGAAAGAATATTTTACTGCATTAACCTTATCCTGTAGAGACCCTACCAGTTGCTTGATTACCTCCAATGTGAGGTCAAGTCTGGAGTGCTGGGTCCTCACAAAATCAAATGATTCATACCCCATAATTCTGGATTCAGAAATCATATCCTCTCCCAGGCTAAGGAGTTCTTCGAGCTCCACCTTCCATGCCTGGTAATTCTCGGTATCACCCTCCCACAAGTCAATAAGAATCTCTGCCTGGTGCATAACAAATTGGGCTATATATAGATCTAGGAGGGTGGATACCAGGAAATGATGAATGTTTCCTATCTGCAGGGTGACCCACTCATCCACTGCCTGGGCCTTCTTCTTCATTACCCATAGGGAATCTATGTCACTCTGCGATAGATCTTTGGAGGTGGAGGCCTCTAGAGGAGCAGCATTGATAGGTCGAGCCAGCTTAGTGAGCAACCCCATAAGGTTTTTGTTCTTTGTCTTTTCTACTTTGAGCCTCTGTGCTTCTTTCTTGTAACGGGCCTCTGCTGCCCTAGCTACCTCCTTCAGCAAATTTACCTCGCCCTGCTTTCCCCTTTTACCCAGTGATACCTCTACAACGTTATAATCTCTGGGTTCCGCGGTTGCTTCATCAGCACCTGGGGGAGGTGTTGCCACAATGGAAACTGTTTCTCCACCCGGCCCAGTTCGAAGAGTATGAACTATCTGGGCCTTCTTGGCCTTTGGCGGGGCCTGGACTTGGGCCATCATTTCAGCCAGGGAGAGAGGAGTTACGGGAACAGACTGAGATTTTATTTTTCTTCTCTTTATTAGCCATTGAGGTGGTAGGGGTGGCCTTCCTGCCAGAATTTGTTCCCTTGATTCTTCCCTGGTGTCCTGCGGCTGTTGCTCCTCAGTGGCGTGGACCTCATTCATCCCTCTCCCTACATCTACTTCTTCTATAGAAAAATTTTCTTCATCAACCTCCATCTCCTCAGCCTTATCCTCTATATCTATTACTTTGTCTAGACTTTGGTAGGCTTCCTCAAGGATTTCTTCTTCATGCTGCTCTTCTTCCTGCTCCTCTTCTACTGCCAGGGCTTCTTCCTCTACTGGTACATCTTTTGGCAGTATGGGAGGTGTTGGGCCAAGATTTAGAGTTTGGGCCACGGTAATCACCTGCCCAAAGGTTTCTCCTAGGAGTGGCCTCTGGAACACGGTGGCTGGGGTTACGGTTATTCTTGAAGGTCTGGTTCCCTTAGCAGATGCCATTTGTTCATCTTTCCTTTGTTGGTCCACTCCCGGACCCTTCATCGCTTGAGCCCCGGAGGCAATCTCTGGCTCTAGCTCTTTCTCTTCTACCTATTTCTCTTGTTCCTGTGTAGGCTCTTGTTCAATAGCTTCTTGCTCCGCAACCTCTTGTTCTGCCCCTGGGACTTTTGTCCCTGCTTGTCTGTTGTCCTCCTGCAAGTTTTCAAACTCATCGGCTGCAAAGACATCATCAAATTCCTCTTGCAAAGGGGGACTGGCCGGGGCTTCTGCAGGCTCTATTTCCTTCTCCAGCTATGGGGAACTGGAAGAGAGGATTTCCACTTATTGGGCCTAAGATGTTCCCAACCCCGGCTCTACCTTAGGCCTTTTGTGTAGCCCTTTCTTTCTTTGGGTTACCAAGGGTGGCCCCGCATCTCTTATTGTTGCCACTTCCATGGGATCCACCCCCATTTCCTTAACCATTAAGGCTGCCAGTGATGGGGAGGAAGAGGGGCGAATTAGCCCGGCCATGAGCGGTGGAGTGGCCAGCCGTGTTATTAATTTTTCCCTCATCTACTAGGAGGCCACCACTGATTGTTTTATCTATTCCTTGATGGGGACTTCTTGTGTAGGAGGGGTTGTATCTATCTCTTTTCCTTTATTCATCCTCTGTGAAGAAGTCTCGGCCCCCAAAGTTAATCTTGGTGTCGGCTGAGCTGCTCAGCGGGTACTTCTAGGGTACACCTTCTTGAAATAGGTGTGGCTCTGCTCGACCACCTCTCAAGTGAAGTCCTCAATTGTGGGCCCTTCCTGGGCATCCCTGTTTACTGATGGAAGAGTCATTGTGTCGATCCCCTTTACCTTGTACTCAGGATTGGTAGTGGGGGTGACATCTGAGAAGTCCGCTAGGAACCTCCAGAGCTTCAACTTTTGCATCATGTAGGCCATCATTCTGATGTAGTGCCTACTTCGCACCTCCACATCATCTTGGAAATCTTCCTAGAAATCCTCCATATGGATGTGATGGGGCTCTGAAGCCCGGGGTAGTGTCGTTGCAATCTTTCCATGCGGGTCAAAAAAATTTCATGCCAAATAAAACTCTCCCAAGTTGTAGCTTTTCAATTTATTGTCCGCCTCCTTTGTGGTGGCTAGGCTGCATGTATAGTTCCTACAGGTGATTGGGAATGGAATATTAGGTATCTTTTTCAAGGCAAAGAGGGCATGCACCTATATTATTTGCCTGTAGTATTCCAAGAGCACGATCTTGTCCCCATAGTGCTTGGGCAACAAGTAGGGTTTCTCGAAGAAGCCGGTGACCCTAATGTAGGTGTGTTGTTGGAACTAAATGTAATAATATCCATAAATATGGACCAAATTCATCACCTCTGAGGACAGGCAGTATCTGGCGTCCTGGGTGGGTGTAAGCAGATGATAATAAATGAACGCATCATTTACCCGACAAAAACTGGGGAAGCTGGCCTCCCATTAAATTTGTGGGAAATGGTCCCACGGTGCCTTTTATCCCAGCCAATCCTGAGCACACCATCTGTAAGTAGGCTATGGGTGTGGGGCCTCTACTGCGCTAGAGCCTAGAAAATGTAGGAAGACATGTAGAATTTCTTCTTCTTGTTCAGTTGCAGGAACTGGGAGTCAACATGGTTGGAGATTATTGTTGCCCAGTCGAAGTATCCTCCCTTGGTGGAGATGTTGAGGAGGAAGTAATACATCCATTTAGTAAAATCTTGGGTGGAGGGCTGCCCAAAGACCCGGGCCAATGCTATCATCCCCATCTGAATGCTCTCTTTGAACTCAGAGCGGGGAATCTCTATCTTCATTCTTTTGGGGTCCCTCTTTGGAACCTTAAGCCAATGGGTATTCATATATACCCAGGTGACATCCTCTAGCTGTGTGAATTAGGCCAAGGCAACAATCCTTGTAACCATTGAGACCTTATCGAATTGTGGGATTCCCAGTCTTTCTTGGAATGTGACTGGGTCAAGGGATACCAGAGGAGTAGGGTATCCGGTTGGTTCTGTGGCTGCAAGCATAACAGCCCAAACAGAAGAGTTGTAGTTGGTGGCCAGCGTCAAGATGATCTCTAGAGATTGCACGAAGCACAGGAAATAAGCCGCCTTGAGGATTTCAGAGTCCTTGATGCTGATTTCTAGCTGATCTCCAGCCTGTCGCTGGATGTACATTATTTTTACCAAGGCCTGCATCTCTGGCCATGTTCTGACGCTGGTGTCGGTGATGAGTTTGACTTTGAACTCGATCTTTAAGCCCATAATGACATTGTCCTACATGAACTTCATAGTCAGGGGTATCTTTTCCAGGTCCTTCTCCACTTTAGATTTTACTGCCACCCTGGTGGCCGCCGCGGAAGGTAGCTCTGGACTTCCGGGTGGAGACGATGTAGATGCTTCAGACATGCCTAGAAAATGGACTCTGAAAACCTACAAGGCAAAGTGACTATCAGAACATATTAATCAAAACAAATATTTTGAGGTCCAGAGATCTTACCACCATGATGCTTGTTTCCTGAAAAGTTAGTTTCATTCAAAGATAACCGAAAAGCGAACGCATCACATAAACTTAGGATTTTATTAAACATCCGGGTCTGGAGATTTTATCACACTCGATAAGGACACCGGATGGATGAGGGTAGGAGACCCAGAGCCTAGAGAAATAACCATTGGTGAGGATGTGTAAAAAGGCAATTCATCAAGCCCATGTGGGCGCCACGTGCATAGGTAATAAATGGAAGTTATGGCGATGATGGCGGAGCCAACTGTCCGAATGTGCGAAAAGTGAAGGCCACTTGGCTGGAATTGATTGTGCGCATGAGAAATAAATAAGGGTCTGAATGGATTTATGGAAGAGAGAGAGAGAGAACTGCCTTTTTGAAACCGGCCGAGAGCTGAGTTTCAAATAGGTGGTTTTCTGCCCGAAACAAGTTCATGGGTGGAAAACCAGCAATACAGGTGACTCGAACACCCTGTCAAGCCACCTGAAAGGATATACATTAATGCCAAAGGATATATACATGGGATGGAGGGATATATACACCAAATATACACAAATATATACAAATATACAATGCAGAATGATGTCTGTAGGAAACCAGGCAAGGCAGAGTATATACATCTATCTGCAAAATCTACAAACTGACTAATTCTGTGCAGAGGGCGGACAACCCTCTGGCAGAGCTGACCCACCCATGGGCGGAAAAACTAGAAAATAGGAAACAAACAAAATAGAAAGATGACAAGCAGAAACAAGATGATAGAAACACCAAATAAACCAGAAGAAAATAGAAAGGCGGGAATAGAAACACCAACCTGAGAATGCCAAAAGGTGGAGGAATGAGTTACCGTGGGAGCTCCACAATAGCTTCAGTTACCAAACAGTCACAATCACCACCATGAAGCACTCATAATTTCCTAAAGATGACTGGAGGTGTTAAGCATTGATTATCACTAACTCTCTGCAAATTGCTCTGTTAATCGCTCTAAAATCGCTCTGAGTGCTCGAATGTTTTAATCATGGTAAATGTGAAAGTGACAGATAAGTTCTACTTATACCCATGGTAAAAAAAAGGGGGAATCCACCTTCCTCTGGCAATCTACAGACAAGAAAACCTCCAGACCCCCGGGCTAGGGATTCCTTGTGACGATAACCTTAAGAACATCATGACAAAGAATCCCGGAGTTCGGAGTTCGGCTCCCAACGAAGAATGACCTCCAAGACCAGAGTCTCAGAGGTGGAAAACCAAACAAAATAGAATACAACAAAGGGGAAGAAACCCCAGAGAAAGAAAACAAAAGGGAAAAAAATACAAGGCAAAGCCGCAAGCAAAAACAAACAAAAGAAAAAAGGGGGACCCAACATTTTGCACACAAAATGTAGGGACGGGGATGCAGGGCATAACAACAGGCTTCCTTGATTGCTTTATTATAATGGGAATTTATTTGAGGGCATCTAATAATGGTATTTGGATAGTCTTTTGCTTCAACTGGTCAATCAGATCACTTGCAATAGGATTCTCTTTAGGGGTTACTGATAGTTGAGCCAATCTTTGCGGATAAGCTAGAATTTTCTCAACTAGAGCGGATGGCGCAACAGGTGGAACAATAGTATTTTGATTGTCAAGAACTTCCTCAATATCAGAAACATCAGTTATTATGGGTGCTCTTGGTGTAGGAAATGTGGTTCCTGATCTTAGGTGGATGTCATTCACTTACAGTGAATAAGCCTGCTGCTTGTTATTAGGATTTGGATTTGTTTGCATAGGCAATTATGGCTTCTGAGAACTATTATTGGCTGTAGGAGGTGGAGGCATATTAGCTTGTTGCTGAGGTGGAGGCATGATAGATTTCTGCTGATTAGGCTAATTGGGTCCCCACTAAGGTTGTTGTTGTCAGTTACCATGTGGTTGCCATTGGTTATTCTGTTGCGGCTACTGGTATGGGTTAAACTACTACTGGTAAGGGTTAAATGGAGGTTGTTGTTGGAATTTCTGGTTATACTGTGATTGCTAGTAATTTTGGTTATTCTATGGCTCCTGGTTAGAATAGTTATGATTTCAATTCTGTCCTTGAGGGCCATAATTATGGGGGTTTTGATTTTTCCACTAATTATTATTATTATTATTATTATTATAACCAAAATTATTCAAGGGGTCTTGAGGCATACCTTGTCTCTGAGCCCATGGTCGCCTTTGAGCCACGTAAAAGACTTCTTCATTCTCCTCATCTATTGCTTTGAACTCGGTGGGCATTGAGGTAGTGTCCACAGATGCAACATTTTAGCACTTATAATTTCTTTTCTTCTCTCTACAGTGGGAGAATAATTCATCCAGCATAGCTTTCGCATCCTCTTTCTTCCTCCGAGCTTGCATGGTGTCTACCTGAGTGGCTACATCATTGATGATGTCTTGCTTGAAGTCAGATAGGAGGTTGGACAGCTCTATCTTAGATACTCTAGAGCCATTTGTCTTATGAGGCAGATCCCTTAGTCCTCTTCCCTTTTTTACTGTAGCTCTTGAGTAATTCAGACATATGGTCTCGATATCTACTCAGTTCTTCTTAGTGATGTTGCCACCAGCCATAAGGTCCAAGGCTTCTATGCTCCCATCATTGACACCTTTGAGGAATAGATGCTTCTATGATTCCTCATTTAACTGGTGTTGAGTGTTGTGTTGTAGGTTAAACATAAACTCAGAAACATAGTCTTCGAAGGTTTCATCCTCTTTCTATGACATCTTGAAGATGTCATCTCCTTTTAAATCCCTTCCTCTATAGTACTCTTTATATTTGGCAAGAAACATGTTGCTCATGGCATTCCAATTTACTAAAGCATTAGCTTCGATGCTCATAAACCACCTTAGAGCAGGCTCTTTAAGAGTTGATGAAAACAACTTCACCTTATGGGCATCATTTGTGTAGTCATAGCTCCTACAGAGAATGTCAAACTCGAAGAGGAAGGTCTCTGGATCTTCGGTAATAAGTCCGTAGAATTTTTGTAGTGCATCAGCTGGAATATTATTTAGGTTTTGGTTATCTTAGGGTAATACAACAATAGCGGGTTACACTTTTTGGGAGGAAGGAATTTTCCCCGAAAAGCGTGGCCCACTAAAAAATTCATCATACTTTCGATCGAAATGACTAAAGGCTTTCGATCAGAAGTGAGTTACTTCCGATCGAAAGTACCTAAAATGGCTACTTTCCGATCTAAAGTTCCTACTTAATTTTGATTGAAAGTAAGCAAGTAATTTTGATCGAAAGTACTTTCTTACTTTTGATTGAAAGTAAGTAGGTTTTTTTGGTAGAATAAAAAACCCGCTGAAATAGTCATTTTTACTGTTTCTGATGGGTTGAAAGCGACAGAAGAGAAGAGTGGGCTTCCATTTTATCGAACGTCTTTATTAGGTTTTTCATGTTTATAATTTTCATATTATATTTTTTTATAATATATATTGTGTTTCTCCATAAAAAAAATGATCAAAGGAAGGAAGCTTTATGACACAAATAAATAGAACTAACTAATCGAAGCCTTTAGAAAATGCTGGAATTTAGACCTGCTACAAAGATGATTTTGACAGAGGATAAAGATGGTAAAATTTTAAAAATCTAAAAATGACCCAGTTTGGAAAATTAAATTTCCTATCTCCAACAAAAATATTAGCTTTTCATGAGGTTTTTTGGATTTTTTACCAAAGTTAAATCCGAAAGTTAGGTAGTTATTTTTTAGTTATTTTATTGTTTTTTCAAAATAATTTGTAATAAGAGTTGTATCTTTTCACCCTAAAAAGGTGTGAAAGCCACTCAAACACATATATATACATAATGTAAAATATAAAGAGAGGAAAATACAACAATAATACAATTTTTATAGATGGATTAGATGGATCAATAACTACAAATGTGAACTCTATTGTACTATTTTCATAATCAATAAATATAAGTCCTTTTTCTTCATGTATGCAATTGTTTCATTATCATTTTACAATTAGTCCCTCCGATAAACCAATAGAACTTCTTCAAAGTGATAGTTTGGTGTGAATGCTTCCTAATTTGATTCATAGTCTATATTTTCAATTGGTTTTCTCATTTTGCATGGTTAAATTCTGTTGATTGAGGCCTTAGTCAATTGGTCTGTCATCTGAGAAGTATTACCATTTTGATATATCTCTGAATTTGTTTTATGTTGCATGTACATTCCATAACACCTTTGAAGTGATAAGTTTTCTTGTAAAACAGTCTTTGACGTTGAACATAAGATTGGAATGATCTTGACTCTATTGCCCATGGTAGAATAAGGCACTGGTTTAATCATTATTTGGATTATAGTTATTTAGTTCATTGTTTATAGTTTTGTGATATCTTATCTGTCTGTTCATTTCAAATTACATACACTTTTACTAAACATTCTTTCAATTAATTAAAGTATTTCAGTTTACAGTTTATGATATATTGCCTTTAGTTATATTTCTTTCAAGTTCCTTGCCATACTTGAGAAAGGAGTTTGAAGTGTTTCTCATCTACTATAAAAATCCTTAAGACTTGAAGGATAAGTTTAAGGTATAGGCCTACCAGCCTTGGTTTTGCAGAGCCAGAATTGCAGAAGTTCCAACCTTGTCTTGTTTTTGACTTGTTAGTTGACCAAATCAATTGGGTTTCCAAGCATTGGATTCGAAAGTTCATAGGAAATCCAATCTGTTGATTTGAGCACCAACAAATTGGTGACTCTGCTGGGGAGTTGTTTAAAAGAACATTTTGGTATTCTACCTAGAAGCTCTGGTGATATATTTAAGACTCTACTAGGAGAAAAGAACTTAGAAGATAGTGAGTATTTTCCTTCTAATAAGAAGGTGGCAACTCTATTGAACAAAGCATTTCAGTTAGTGACTCTATTGAGGGAGAAGACTCAGAATGAGATGGTGGATTGTTTGTTCAAATGTATCCATCATTTCAAAGAAAGCCTTTTATTCTAGATGATATTAG
>MU226749.1:1267826-1279925 GCA_018584345.1 Thuja plicata
TGCTTCTTGAGAATTTCCTGCATGCAAAGATATAATTAGGTCTTCTTTATCAAATTAGATATTGCAATATCATGCTTACATGTTTCATTAAGACAAGTCATAATCATCAACTTAAAATATGGACAAATAGAGACATAAACAGATATAGACATGTACCTTGTTTATTTTGATAATATCTTTCCTGAGCTTCTTCACGTAGTCTATGTTCAGTATCTTCTAAATAATGTCATGCACTCTTATTTAGCCTTCTCTTTTTATTTCCCATCACAAATTGCAGAATTGTCTTCTTTTTCCAAATTGTGAAGTATTTTGTGACTTTCGAGATAACAAGATGACAAAAACATATATTTATTTATATGTAATCATTCTGTACCCGAAATGACACCAAAGAGGCTGACATAGGTTTCTATCGAAAGTCATCTTTGACTTTCGATAGAAACTGAATACTTTCTATCGAAAGTGCTTTGGTAAACATTGGGGAAATGCCAAATAATGAAACTACTTTCGATAGAAAGTAGTTTAGATCGAAACTAATTAGTTTCAATTGAAACTACTTTCTATTGAAAGTAGTTTCTATCGAAACCCCCAAAAATGATGCCATCTGCAAAGGCTAACAACAATATACTGTTTTCATGGCTTCAGGACTCAAGCGCGGGGCTCAAATGGAAGAATAGGGACACCTCCTTTTGCATCACACAAGTACTCTGAACATGCTTTCTAACGAATATAGATTTGACAAATTTTGAATTAATTAGGTCTATGTATTTTGACATGCATCAGATGTAGGTTTTTTATCAAATATAAACTTCCAGGTTTGACGTTCAATGAAAAATACTAGAAAATAGAAAAAAAAAATTGAAAAAGAACAGTGCCCTCCGATTTTGAGTCTTCTTTCTATCAATTTTTTTTTTTGAATTTTGATAAATACACAACAAGTTATCAGCTACGTAGTCAAGGTATGTCAAAATTATGGTTGACTCTACTTCAAACGTTCATAAAATATGCAATAATCATGATAATGTCATCAAACCAATTGCATGCCCTCTGTATGTATGTTACAAAACCAAATTAAAAAGCACATTGATATCTATTTTAGAAAAAAAGTTATGTTGTATGAAGTTATTGTACCTTTTTGAAAAAAATGTTTTCAGCAACATAGCAGTTTTAGTGGGAGAAAAAAAACCATTAAAATCAATTCAAAAATAAATAAATAAAAACATATTTAGAATCTAGATAGAAAATCCTAAAAGACTCTAGTTTACTTCATCTTCTAATTTTAAACAATTTAAGAACAATATGCATCCAAATGTGAAATTGTTTTCTCAAAATGTAGACTTCAATATTCGTTTAGGCAAAAAAGTGTAACCCACTATTGTGGTATCACCCCTTGTTGAGGAGGAATTGTGAAGTGAAAGGTAGGCTAAACCATCCTTAGAGGAGGTCCTGGTTATTGTGGTTGCTGAGGTTGATAGATGATAATAGCTAATGGGTTGTCTTGATACGCAGGCTCATCAAACAGGACTTCCAAATGTAGTGATTCTTCAGAGGATGATGGTGATGAAATTTCTCCTTGGGCGTCAGCAAATGGGTTTTCAAAAAAATCTTCTTCTTCACTATCTACTTGGGGTTCCTCATGCTCAGGATTGAAAAGATCAAAATTTTCAGCCTAGTATTGATGAGGAAGGAATCTCCCACGAGGATCTCTTCTTCTATGCATAAAAGGACTACTTGAAATTAAATCCTAGATTATGAAAACTGGAAACATGAACACCAAAGTAGGTTTGAACTAACACCATCCCCGATAGCGGTGCCAAAAATGGTTGGCTAAACAATTGTCTTAGAGCACATAGCAATGTACTACTGCTTCAGGATTGGATACCCTAAATGGCTGCTAAGTAGATTATTTAGTCTCATTTAATTATTGACTAGGGATGTAAACTTGGAATGGTATTTGCAAAGTCTATGATTCAAACCTTTTTGATTCTCATGGATAAACCTATGGAATTGAAATACATTAAGCTTCAGGAATCTATACTATCTCAAGTAAATATTTTTACTCTAAGAAAATAGTAATCATGAATAAGGGTTACTCCACTTGCCTATGCTATAGGAACAATCCACTAGTTTTGTTACCAGTGGTTGCAGGAACAACAGAGTTCTACTTACTTCTTAATGAACAAGGAAATAAATTCTAATCTAATAAAATGATTCACTCACCAAGTGGGCCACCTTGGATGAGTCAATAGAAATTCAATCAAGATAAGAGACTGAAACTCAAATTATGCACTCTATTCATTCATGGAGAAAATGTACTTGGAAAGTAAAACAGTGTTATAATGTCAACTTCTATTCCAAAAATTATATCAACTAACTCGCGACTCTCCCAGAGTTATAAAAGTTGGCTTATTTAAAGAGAAACTACACTACTCCCTAAATCTAGGATCACTCCATTAATGAGGATCACTAATGGATACAAAGTGCTCATAACAGAAAATATCAAACAACAAGAGTAAGTCTTCAAGTTATCCCAGAATATAGCATGTGGTGTTTCTAGATCTTCGCGCTGTGTTTACTTAGGAACTAAATTTACTTGTTCCTCCATGAAAGTATTGCGGCACACCCTTATTCAACCACTTACTTAATTCCTTCGATAAGATGGCGCTTTTGCAGCAACGGTTTTCGTTGACTCCTTCAGCACCACGCTGCTATTCTTGAATGTGCCATGACTTGATTCCTACAAAATGGTTATTATACACAACTTCTGACACATAAATATATTTTATATTTTAATACTAAGAAAGAAGTGTTAGTTTCCATTTGATACTCTTGTACGAAATTCGGCTACAGGAAGGAGACTACCCATAAACATAGCATAGGAGATAGGATTATTTACTAGCATACTACTACTTATATCCTGCAACTTCTATCCATCAATTCCAAGCAAAATACATCATTTTCCTACCATCCATTTACCTACTTATGTCTTTACATATATAAAATATACATACAAAATCATAAGTTTAAATTCTTTGTTTCATAAGCAAACTACTGGAGAAGAAAGTAAGAAACATGGAAAAGATGGCCTTTTAAGAGGCTCATCACTACTTAATACTTTTTGTACCTCCCCGGTTTCCAACCCCTACTAAATGATCTTGGAAATCCTTTTATAGATCAAGGATTGCAACGAGCCTCAGATCATTTAGGAAAACAACAAATAACAAGGTCATTCAAGATACTAAAAGCATTAACTCATTTCAACTATCTTGCCTTCAACCTGAAGTACACTCTATCATCAATCCACTCTACACAATCTGATTTGTAGCCGCCAGTCATCTTTAAAACTTAAATAACATCGCTTAGAAAAGGAATATGGATTGTCTTTGTTTGTCTCAACTCGTTAGGGAATGTATGTCTTTGGAGGAAATCTAATCCCCCAACAACAAGAATCAGGAACAAATCCACCATTAAAGTAGAAGAGATAGGGCACCGATTATGGGTTACATAAGGTTTGCAAGTTTTGAATAGAAACCCTAAACCATTATTTCTCATCATAAATACACTCTGAAGATATTCCAAGCAATCAAATTTTATCCTAGCAGTATCCCACAACTTCATAAAAATGACCCATAAGATCAGATTCACTATTTTACTCTCTTGAAACAAAAGACACGGTCCACCACTTCAAAACCCTTAGGAAAACATTTAAAAATTCAAATATCAGATACAACAGCTACACCTGGTGTAGAAAAATCCATCAATGACTGAGATCAAACCCTTTATTAGCTTTTAAAATGTGGTCATCGATTCTCTTTTAAACACATGGGTACCAAGATCTCTGAATGCAACATGTCACTCTGTCGCAATCCCACAATGACTATCTTTTGAATAACTCCTGATCAAGACAATGCATCAATTGTTAGATTGAAATATATCTAGTATTCCTTTATCTTCCTTTAGAAACTTAAACCCATGATCTCATCAGGAGAGGTATCACTCAACCGCATTTCCTCAATGAATATCCATCTTGCATATTCAATTTGAGGCATAATGCTCTTTGTCCAATCAAAAATATCTTGTCTCCATGTTAACGTCCTTTGGGCTTTGAAAAATGATAGCCCTATAATATTAGATGCAACATTTCAAACAGGTGCAATGCCTTGAAAACTAAACATTAGGCAACTCCTGTTTGAGGCAATGTGCTAGGCACACGATCAAAATTGGTTTGATCATCCTTTACTTTACCTTAAGCTCCAGGAAGGACTCACTTTGTACATGTAGTGTGAAGGTGTAATTCCTTAATTACTAATATCGGATCAACTTCTCTTCAAGGCATTACGCACACTCTTAGATTGAAATAGATCTGGTCACATATTAACTAAAACCTTTGTGTTTGAAAATGTAGGCCCAACTTCCTAGATGGACATGCGTCATTCGGGTGCAATGTCTTAATGACTAAATAAAGATCATCTTTTCTTTGAGGGAATGCATCAACCATTGGATCAAAAGATCCAATCTCAACATTAATTTTATATTTATCTAAGCTTGGACCCGCAATCTTCTATGTGTTTCTTGGGCACGATGCCTTAATGAACATCCTCCTCTCATCTTTTCATCAAGGAAAAGCACCAACTGCATGATGAATTCAGATCTATCTTGAATTTAAATTATTATTGGCTTATAAGGAGAGGGACCCATGATCTGAAGATGTACACATGTCACCTAGGCATTATTCCACAAATAGTAAACATTCTGCATCTTTCAATCAAGGCATTACGCTTATTGTTGGATAAAAAAGAACATGCACGACACTTGGGAAAAAGTAAAATGCCCAACATAAGACTTAGGACTTAGGAAATATTAAAGCATGGGACCCGCTAGGATATAAAACTTGAAACAAAAAGGGTCCCCTCCACATGAAGACTTAAACACATGCAACGTAAGTTATTTAAGTGGCCCAAAAAGGTAACATCATTTTATAAGGAAAATGGAGGACCTAGGGTTTTTGATAAAATGAACCAAGGGTTTTGGAACAAAAACAAATAGGGCACCTAGGAATGATGCCAAAAATAGTAAACATGCTACATCTTGCAATCAAGGCATTACATCTATTGTTGTATAAAAAATAACATGCACGACACTTGGGAAAAAGTAAAATGCCCAACATAAGGCTTAGAACTTAGGAAATATTAAAGCATGGGACCCGCTAGGATATAAAACTTGAAACAAAAAGGGTCCCCTCCACACGAATACTTAAACACATGCAATGTAAGTTATTTAAGTGGCCCAAAAAGGTAACATCATTTTATAAGGAAAATGGAGGACCTAGGGTTTTTGATAAACTGAACCAAGGGTTTTGGAACAAAAACAACTAGGACTTAAGAACCAGTGCTTAAACATTGCATAAACATGAGTGGGACTTAGAAATAGGTCCAAAAACTTTAAAAATACTTGGAACCATGGAAATTTTTTGATAGTGCTAACAATGGCTCTGATTGGGGATGTATGCCTCTTTTAGGAATAACAAGATTGCAAAATCTCAAGGTTAAGTAGACCACCTATAGAAAGGAAACTACCCTACAACAGACAAAAACAACAAGAATATGTACAAACCAAAACTTATGTACAACTGAGTGACCAAATAAGTCACACATGAACCTCTTCCCTTTATTCCACAAATTTAAAGGACTCAAACCAAGCTTGATGGCCCAAATCTATCAACAAAATTCAAATTCATCTTGCCTCATTCGTAAATAAAAGTATGCTCTTTGTATTGAAAATAAGCTGAAAAATCTACTTTCATCTACCTGATCATACCTAATGACACTTTCCACTAGCTCACCACATAATATATTGTCATCATACTCACCATTTTAGCCTATGTGGAAATCATGAAGACTATACAAATGCTGATTGTTTGGCATATGCATGTTCCATTCATTAGGTAAAAATAAATTAGACCAAATGCAATATTTATCATCTTTTGACTCATAAACACATATTGGAAAATCATCATCCACCTAAAAAGGAAAGCACTCATATTATTCCATATAACGGGTATCATAATCATTAGATCCACTGACATCAATAGTTTGCACATTAAAGGAAAAGATATCATATTCAAGTTCATATTTGCCATGCAAACATTTAGGAGACTCATAATTTGACACATTATCTGGTCCACTCTCCATATTATAGGAGACAACCTCCTGGAAATATTCAAAATATGGGTTATCATAAACATCAGGGACCACATGTGTACCGTATTTACTGTCTGCAAGAGAAAACATATCAATGTTTCAACAAGAACAATGTTCAACACTATCATCTTCGAAATAGGAAAACACAATGTCATGATCCTTATTCTCCTCTTCAGGGGAGTTATCATCTAGTATTTTGTCACTGGTTTTCATATCTATATAAGATTTCCCTGAAGAACTCACTTGTAAATTATCAACCTTATACAAACCATTATCCTATATGTTGGAGGGAGAGCACACATCAACACATTCATCATGTACTTGCATATTTTGAGTAACTGAAAGACCATCCTACAGTGGTTAAATGAATCATTTAGAATCTGAAAAAATTTCATAACCCATATAATTTAGAAGCTAATAAGATGACCCCTCAAGAAAATGAGGAGATTGCCAAGAAAATCCAAGAACTCCTAAACCAAGGCCTCATTAGGAAAAGTATAAGCCCATGTGTTGTTCTCATTGTCCTAGCACCAAAGAAGGGGGGAACTTGGAGGTTATGCACTGATTCTATAGCCATCAAATGGAATCACCATTAGGTATAGATTCCCTATTGCAAGGATAGAAGACCTAACAGACTATTTAGGAGAGGAAAATTACTTCACTAAAATTGACCTAAAGAGTGGTTATCATCAAATTAGGGTCAAGGAGGGAGATTAATGGAAGACTACCTTTATAACCACAGAAGGTTTGTATGAATGGATTTAATACCATTTGGGCTATCAAATGCCTCATCCACATTCATGAGGCTTATGAATGAATTTCTAAAAGAATACATTGGCAAGTTTCTTGTAGTATATCTGGATGATATCTTAATATTTAGTAAGAATAAAGAAGAACATTTAAGGCATTTGCAAATTGTGTTTAAGAAACTGCATGAAGAAAAGCTAATGATAAATTTGGATAAGTGTGAGTTCTTGAAGTAGGAACTAGTGTATCTTGGTTTTGTGTTGTCTCAATGGAATCTTAAGATGGATCCAAGAAAGGTAGAATCCATCATCAACTGGCCTACCCCCAAAACTATAATAGAGGTGAGAATCTTTCATGGCTTAGCACAATACTATAGGAAATTCATCAAGCAGTTTAATTATCTATTCTCCCATGTTTGATACTATAAAAGGGGGAATGAGAATCAAGTTTTTGTGGAATGAAAAAGATAACCATGGATTTGAGTTTTTAAAGAAAAATATAGCCAATCAACCTATCTTAAATCTCCCATGTTTTGAGAGACTCTTCACAGTTGAGTGTGATGCTAGCAATGTTTATATAGGGGCTCTCTTGAGCCAAGAAGGGACGCCAGTGACTTTTCATAGTGAGAAGATCAGTGATGCAAAGAGTAAGTACTCTTCCTATGAATTACCAATGTATGCTCTAGTCCGAGCATTAAGGAAATGGAGAAACTATTTTCTTCCTAAATAATTTTTGGTGTATTCAGACAACCAGGCTCTTAGCTTTTTGAACTCCCAAGACAAGCTTAGTCACAAACACATGAACTGGGTGGAATACTTGCAGGATTACACCTTCAATATCAATAATAGGAAGGTACTATAGAACAAAGTAGGAGACTTCTGACACTACAAGAAGTGCAATTGCAGAGCATAGGAATTGAAAATTTTAAACACTTGTATACAGAGGATGAAGACTTTGCAAAGATATATAAGGTATGTAAGGAACATAGGAATTATTTCCATAGTGATTTTTATGACTATACAATACACAATAACATTTTTTTTAAGGGTAGTCAGTTGTGTGTCCCTAGGGGATCAATTAGGGAAAAATTGATTCAAGAAAAGCATAACGGGGCACTTAGTGGTCACTTTGGAGTCAAAATGAATCAAGAGTTAGTGCAAAGGTTTTATTTTTGGCCAAGAATGAGTTCAGAAATCAGAAAGTATGTGGAGTGTTTTGTAGTGTGTCAAAAATCCAAGGGAACATCCTCCAATGTAGGCCTTTATCAACCTCTCCTCATTCCAAGTAAACCATGGGAATTCTTGAGCATGGAATCTTTGGTAGCTTTGCCAATGACAAAACAAGGATTTGATAGTATATATGTCATAGCAGATAGATTCAGAAAAATGGTACATTTTTCCCTTGTAAGACTGTTCATGATGCTTGTTAGATTGCACACCTATTCTTCAAGGAGGTGGTGAGAATCCATGGGTTACCCTTGAGTATATTTTCAGACAGAGACTACAAATTTATGAGTCACTTTTGAAGGACACTGTGGAAAAAATTGGGAACCAATCTATCCTTTGGGTCTTCTTATCACCCTTAGACAGATGGTCAAACTGAGGTAGTGAATAGGATTTTTGGGAACCTACTAAGGTGTCTCACTAAAGAATATGGTCAAGCTTGAGACCAACTTTTGGGGCAGGCTGAATATGCTTATAATGACACAGTCAACATGACAACTAGAAGGAGTCCATTTGAAGTAGTTTAGGGGTTAGATCCTAGGGGTATATTTCAACACAGAGAGTTAAAGGATGGAACCAAAGGGAGCGGATATGTAGAAGACTTTGCACACTCTGTGAAAGAAGTACATGAATCAGTGAAAAAGACATTGATAGATAACACTCCAAATATAGAGAAGAAGGTGGATGAATGAAAGAAAGATATACAGTTCCAAGTAGGGGATCTTTTAGTGGTCCATTTTCATAAGGCAAGGTTGCAGACGGGAGTTCCCAATAAGCTATAGATGAGGAGATTAGGACCTTGCACTATTCTGGCCAAATATGGTAATAATGCTTACAAAGTTGAACTTCCTAAATATATTGGATTGTCTCTAGTCCTCAATGTTTTAGATCTGGTCCTTTACAAGGGACCTACTCATCATTCTGATCAGATTCTTACTAAAATCATCCAAGAAGTCTTGGACCTGCAATTAATTCCTACACCATCAAAGAAATCAGAAAAGGTACTTGATTCAAGGGTCTACAAACATAATACACAAAATACTTACAAGGAGCATCTGGTAAAGTGGTATGGCTAAGGAGATGCAAAGGCTACTTGGATTAAAGAAACAGAGTTCAAGAATTTAGGGATAGACTCCAACTTGATCAATCCAAGAGAGAGTTGAATTTTTTTGTTTGGGAGAATGGTGGAGGAGCACCTAGGTTATCTCCTAGTTATAAGTTTTTGGTTGAGGCTTGCACTAACCCTAGCTAGGTCAAGAATGTTTTTTTGTGTCTTAGGAGGTCTTGTGATTAGGTGTCTAGATAGATTAGACTAGGATCAATCCATTCGAGTTGTTTTTAGTTATGTTAGAGTTTAGCTCTTTTGAAAGCCTAAAGTGGTATTTTGGGTCAAAAAGCCTAAAAGGATTTGTAAATCTTGTGTTTAAGCCTCAAATGGCCTATGGTGTTTTTACATTATTTGATATAGTTTTGAGGTCATAACTCTAAGTTAGAAGCAATATTTCAAAAGTTGACAAAATGTTGTCATGACAACATTTGCAACTTTGAAAAGTTGCATGACAACATTGTCAAGAAATGATACCAATGGATATTTTGGGGATTGGTAATTATTGTAACCACTTGAACCCATGTAAAAAGGATATAAAACCATGAGGAGGCCCATTTACCAAGGTTGGTTGATTTGCATAAGTAATTCAAATTTTGAGAAGTTGCTCTGTATTCTATTTTGTGTGAACTGTTGCTTAATTTGGTTTACTAGAGTTATTTAATGGAATAAATCACTCAATTTTGAGTTAGATTCATTTAATTAGGTTAGTTAGAGTGTCTTTTGTTTTTGTTTAAATTTTATTTGAGTTTAGTAGAGTAGGTTTGTAAATTCTTTTGTTAGCAAGCTAGCTAAGTTGGTCTTTCAGGTCAATTTGTAGAAAAATGGCTCCTCCATAGAACCCTACCATGAATTTCATCACAAACTTGAGGGATATGGAAGGGGAACCATTTTATAGTGTAAATATGGATGGAATAGCTCTAATAAGATGTTTTTCTATTTTTAAAGACAAGCACTAGGTGAGTCCAGTGCACCCAATTAGGAGCTTATCAGAGATCTTATTGTGTTTGAATGCAGTGGTATGATTGGTAGAGAAAAACCAGTTAGGAATAATGTGTCTCAACCTTGGATAATTCCTATTCTTCTTATTTGTTTTGTAAAATGTATTTTCTTGCAAATAATGTAATTAAGTGTGAGTGTACATGTCTAGTTGGCATGTTGATGTGTCGACATCTTGAATTGTGTGTAAGGAGATCATGGCTAAAATGGTTATGACAGATTCCTATGACATGTAAGAGCTATTTCTAGGAGATTTCAATGACAATTGAAGACATGCAAGACATGTGGCAACTGATAAAGTTGAGTAATTTACACTCTTACACTAATAAAAAAATTTTAGGATTCCTATTTTCTCGGAGAATAGTAAAACCCTAATATGACTATCCTTGGAAGTTTCCCTAAAAAGGAAAGTGCATGATATAAGTTTTTTTTACGGTTATAGGAAAGGATATGAAAAAGAGTGTATTGTTGGTATGATCTGGTGCTACTGGATTTGTCTTAGAGTGTCGATTGTCTCCTAAAAGAACTTGCATTGCAAGTGTGTTGTAACCATTGTGTTGAAGATAATACATTGTGCAGGTTTTGGAGTGCTGGGGTTTTTAACCGAAAGGTTTTCCCCAGGGTAAATCATTGTGTCATTCTCTATTTTCTGTATGCATGGTATGTGGCTGCAATATCATTGTTAAAGTAGTTAACGAATCTGAAATTGTAAGGATTTAAAAGAATTTTCACAATACTTTCCTATAGAGATTAGTGTAGGAAGTTGTTTCCGCACCTAAGTTTCCTTACAAGTGGTATCAAAGCCTGCTCAAATTCTGATCCTAGTTGTTCAGTAGGGTTTTTTGAGCTAATCTCAAGTTGAGTGGGAGTTTTTAGTGCTGAGCATTCTAAATCTTATTTGCAGATTGAGATGGCAGGTTCCTCATACATTAGAATGAAGGTGGAGAAATTTAATGGCACTAATTTTTAGTTGTGGAAACTCAAGATGGAAGACATGCTTGAAGACTGTGATCTATGGGAGGCTACTTCACTTGATGTGAGACCTGCAGTGATATCCCAAGTGGATTGGGAGATCAAGGATCGAAAGGCTAAGTGTCTCATCAGACTCTGTCCAGCAGATGTCATTCTTTTGAATGTTCTTGATGAGACTACTACAAATTCTTTGTGGAAACGGCTTGGGTCTATGTATCAGGCCAAATCTCTGGTGAATAAGTTGTTCTTGAGAAAGAATTTGTATTCTTTAAGAATGGAGGAAGGTGGATCCGTAACTGATCATCTCAACGCATTCAATTTATTGATTGTATAGTTGGCATCATCCGGTGCCAAGATCGAGGAGGAGGATCGATGTATGACCCTGCTTTTTTCCTTGCCAGATTCATGGGACCATCTTGTGATGGCTCTGAGACGTACTATAGTCACATTCTATATGGATGATGTGGTGTCTTCACTGCTATCTGAGGAGATGCAAAGAAAGACTTTAGATTTGTCTATGGAAGCCCTTGCTGTTCATGGGAGATCCAATGACAAAGGAAAGAATAATGATAATAAGTCAAAGAAGAGAAGATCCAAATCCCGTGGGAGTTCTAAGACTCCTAGAAAGTCCAAGGAAAAATGTTGGAACTGTGATAAATCTGGGCTCTTTTGGAGGGACTACAGACAACCGAAGAAGAAGAAGAAAGGCTCAGATTCAGCTTCTAAAATATCTCAAGAAGATGGAGATGCTTTTATTGCATCTTTGGCAGCCCATGCATCTGATGATGTGTGGTTAGTAGACTCGGGTGCTTCTTTTCACATGACCTCTCATCGAAACTGGTTCTCAAAATATGAA
>MU226749.1:1401413-1413570 GCA_018584345.1 Thuja plicata
TTTTAAAATCGTAACAATCATTGGATTACAAGAGATGAACGGTTGAAGTTTATTTCAGAAGTACTATGTTAATCCCTAAGTTTTTGTTGATCATTTAGTATCCACACTTAGTCATTTATCCAGGTAGTTTTGGTCGCCACCACTACAACCGAGCTAAACAATGTAGGCTGAGCTACCTGGAAAGTCTTTGCTGAGAAGAATAGATCATTGATGCTGAGCTATCCAACAAGTCAGTGCCGAGCGCCAGTGACTTAAGTGCCGAGCAAGATAGTTTTGACATACATGTCAGTTATGACACAAATTTTAAGGTAATATGTTTGGGCCAAATTATGGAGTATTGGGCCGACACATGTGAAGCATTTAATATTGTCTATGGAGTTAATTATCCATTTAATTGTTTTATCTATGTGTGGCATGTAGCCAATCAAAAAATTGGAATGCCTAGGAGGCATAAGTTTTATTTTTGATCATTGATCTAGAATTATTCGTCAGATTCGAAGAGTATAAGAAGATTGCATCTTACCCTAATTCAAAGAGCGATTGTAGAGCACAGAGAGAAGGTGCATACTTTCATGAGACACATGTGAAGGGTTGTTTTGACAAGAAGCATATATCTAGTAGAATAGAAGAGCAGTGAGAAACAGAGTAAGGACATATCAAATTATAAGATCAGAGAAGGCATTATAAAGAGGAGATTCATTGTCATCATCAGAGTGCACATCAAAGGATCATATCTTGAGACATTCTAACAAGTGTGTGAGGTGAAATCTCTTAACA
The DNA here is from genome assembly GCA_018584345.1 of Thuja plicata. NCBI lineage: Eukaryota > Viridiplantae > Streptophyta > Pinopsida > Cupressales > Cupressaceae > Thuja > Thuja plicata. The sequence continues at coordinate 1,402,191 of MU226749.1, forward strand.
GAGTGGTTCTAGAAAACCTTTCTAAATCTTTTAACAAAGTTCTTACTTTACTGTAAGTTGAAATCCTTTCACAAGGTAGATTGTAATAATCTGTAGCTCTTAACCAGGCAGACCTTTAACCAGGTAGATCACCAGAAGTGATCAAACTTTTGTAGCCCTAAAAGGCACACTTTATTGCTGTAGTAGTGAAGAATTTTTGGGTGTCATCCCCACCCTAGTTTGACCTATTTTAGGTTTCTGGGTTACCAAATTATGTGTATTTTGTTATCTATTTACTATCATGGATGCTACTAGATGTTAGATCAATTACATATTTATATGTTTTTGGATTAGTTCATTTTAAAGTGATAAAAGTGGAAGATCTGATTCACCCCCCGTTTATTGCAGTAGTGAAGAATTTGTGGGTGTCATCCCCACCCTAGTTTTACCTATTTTGGATTTCTGGGTTACCAAATTATGTGTATTGTGTTATCTATTTACTATCATGGATGCTACTAGATGTTAGATCAATTACATATTTATATGTTTTTGATCAGTTTGTTTTAAAGTGATAAAAGTAGAAGATCTGATTCACCCCCCCATTTATTGCAGTAGTAAAGAATTTGTGGGTGTCATCCCCACCCAAGTTTTGCCTATTTTTGGTTTCTGGGTTACCAAATTATGTGTATTGTGTTATCTATTTACTATCATGGATGCTACTAGATGTTAGATCAATTATATATTTATATGTTTGTAGATCAGTTTGTTTTAAAGTGATAAAAGTGGAAGATCTGATTCACCCCCCCTCTCTTAGTATCTTTCTTTCCCAATATTATATTTCCAACAATTGGTATTAGAGAGAAGTTCTCCTACAAAAAATTTTAATCAGCTTGAGAGTACAGATTTGGAGATGGAGATTTACAGATTGGGAAAATTCATTGAAAATTAGAAGATTAAAATATAGCTAGCATTACATCAGCTTGAGATAGCTAGACAGGAAGTGAGGAAGTCATAAACATCTAGGAAAGATTTGGCCAAACAAATGAATCATACTCATTATCAGGAAGAAGACACTGCAAATCTATTTTAGAATGGAGATTCTACTGAGAGCGATGTAGCAATTGCAGATCTATTGGAAAAGAACACTGCACTATGTGAAGAAGTCGAGAACCTAAAAAGAGAACAAGAAATGTAGACAGTACGAATGTGTGAAGCAGTGGAACAAAAGAAGAAAGTTGAAGATAACAAAGCTATGGCAGAAGAAGATAAAAGAATGATTACTATCAGACTTGATGAAAGGACACATGATGTACAAATGATGACAAACAATCAGGTTGACATGGAAAATCAACTCCTACTTGAAAAATAGGAGATCAGTAGGAAAGACATGGAAATTGTGAAACTGAGATCTGAGAACAGTCAATTGAAAGATGATTTGAGATCTAAAAAAGAAATGAATGAAAGGTTGAATAAACCCAATGAAGCTTTGACTCATTTTGAGAATCTGATGGAATCATCAAGGAGACCAAAAGATTCTTCTAGATTAGGTCACACTAAACTAAAGACATCTATTGAGAAAGGAGAATCATCTAAAGCTAGTGAAAAGAGGAATGCTAAGAGAAAGAGAAACAAACTTGTATGCCACCACTATGGAAAACCAGGACACACTGCAAACATTTTCCGAAGCAAGAATGGTAAGTTCAATCCTAAACCTAAGTTCAATGGTTATTGCTTTAACTGTAAGAAGTTTGGACATAAAGAACATGAATGTTGGGCTAAGGCAAATGATGCACCTCCCACATCAAGAATCAATGGATATTGTTACAACTGTCAAAAATTTGGACACAAGGCACAAGATTGCATATATAATGCTAAACAACAATGTACATCAAAGATACAAGAAAAAGAAAAAAGAAAAGGCAATACTTACAATTGGGATTACAACACAAGGAAAAAATTTCATCACTGTGAAGAGTATGGACATGCACCTAAAGACTACATAAAGACACATTTTAGAGGAAGATCTAAGAGTTGGATGAATGGAAGCCTAGTTTGGTTTAGTTGTTTGTGGACACAAGGAACAAGATTTCAGATCTAATGCTAAACAAAAATGGACATCAAAGATACAAGCAAAAGCACCAAGAAAATGTAATACTTACAATTGGGATTACAACACAAGGAAAAGTTGTCATTACTATGAAGAGTATGCACATGCACTAGAAGACTACATAAAGACACATTTTAGAGGAATATCTAATATTTGGATGAATGGAAGCCTAGTTTGTTTTAGTTGTTTGAAAATTGGTCATACTAAGAGAGAGTGCAAGACAAGAGTACCTACTCCTACTGTTGAGGAAATTAGAGTACAAATGAACCAGACATGGGTAATGAAAATAGAACCAAGTAAAAGTGAAACTTCTAAAGCCAAGGTCACCTAATCCAATGGATCAGGTGATCACACAATCTCTAACTAAGAAAAATAGGTATGTAAGGAACTATATTTAAATTTCTTATCTTACATCAGTTCCTAACATATACTATACCAAATTCCATATCTGCATATGATAAGATGCATCAGGAAAGACAAAGTACCGAGAAAAGTTATTTATGCACTAGAGGTGTCGAGCATCAGTTTTATACTAAGACCAAGCTCGTCGACATGTGTTCTGAGCTTGTTTGGATTGCGACTGAGAGGTTGTCAGAGTCGGTTGAGGATAGATGTTTTTCACTAACTCCAATGGATAAAACATTTATTGCAAACCTACTTTCTAACCCTCATAGCCTATAAAGAAATGAACCATCCATGATTCCTTTTACCTTGCGATTTGAGATTTCTTAAAGTGCTGAAGAATTGGCGAACTTGATTTCAGTAGATATTTTTGAAGAATTCTACAGCGTGTTGTTAGCCATTTAGAAAAAGTGAGAACTTTGATAGTTGTCAAGGTACTCTGCTTCATCTTTGAAACCCTTTTTTCTTGAATCATGGCACTAGTTTGTCTGCACCAGTTAAGTGAATGGAAAAGGAACATAGAGAATTTCAATTGGTGAGAAGAGACACATGTGTGTCTCCCAACTTTCAAGCCATTCCTGAGAATGCTATCAAGGGCAATCTGACTGGAGCCCTATCTTCGATCCCTACAAAGTTACTTATGATTCATGACATTAGGGCATGTTATATGTGTAAAATCAGCAAAGTTGGAGACTATGAGCTAAGGGATTCCTACAAGAAACTATGTATGGATGGAGCCCTAAAACCTGAACATAATCATCTAGCCAAGCATGGGTTAACTTGAGCCCTAGATTTTTTGAGGACTTTCAGGGAGGAATGGATCATAAATTTTCTTAGTAGGGTACATGACATGAGAATTTGGTTGGAGAATGGACTAGTAATGATTAACAAGGATATCATACATTGTGTAACTAGTTTCCCTACTAGGAACGACAAAAGGACCATGAAATGCTAGAGTAAAGAAGACATAGAGAAGGTCACTAAAGCTGTATGGAACAAAAGGGGAATGACTATTTCCACCATCAAAGACCTAGAACTTGATTTTGTTGTTAGGGTTATAGCTCACAAGTTCTACTAGTCAAGCTGACTGGACAGTGTTCCTTGTGTTGCAGTCGACCAAGCATGGAAAATCATAAAGAAGGATCACACATACAACCTGGCTGAGCTGCTGTGAACATAGCTTGCCAAGAACCTTGCATCAATAAGGAAAGTGAAGAATTTTGTGTGTAAGTTTAGATCCTTCCTTGTTTGCATATTTTTCTACATTTAGAAGACTTTTCCTACCTATGGAGACATAGTATGGAAATTAGATAGACCTATCACCCAATAGATAAATGTACTGATTCAACAATTAGGTGAGAATTTTGATAATTTGATGGGAACATACTTTGTAGAGTTCAAGAAAAGAATGAGACTGCAAAGCAGAATTCCTAGTTCATTCATTGAAGAACATTATGAGGATGTATGTTTTATAGTAGAAACTGATTACACTTATGTTTAGGATGTAGTACCTAGGGTATCATGGTTAAGGTCATTACCTTATGAAGTAAACATAGATGAAACATCTGCAACCATAACAACTTTACTAGCAGAAGAAATTGACAGCATTGGTAAATGTTTTGGTAACTATGAAGAAGCCAGGGGGGAAAATTTCTATGAACCTAAAGGCTGGCACTATGGAAAGTAAGAGGGAAAATATTGTGAAGTATCTAAAGAAGATGGTTTTCATTGCAAGTGATGAGGAAGCAAAGGATTCTTCTCTAGGCTTAACCAATGGACACAGAGAGGACATATCTAGTGGAGAAGAAGAAGAAGTTGAGTCTGAAGAGGATGTAGTTGTCAAAGGGAAAGGGAAGGAGCCAATGGTTGCTAAGGAAACCAAAGTAAGAAAAGTCAAACCTTAGGCCACCCTTATTAGTATAAATATACCAAGGAATAGGGCATCAACTATTACACCCCCTGTGGTGAAAGCATCCGTATACACAAGGAAGAATGCTGCCAAAAGAAGCTCAGGGAAGAAGAAACAAGTCAAGACAAAGGTAGTGCCAAGCATTCCTACCAAAACACCAAGGAGAAGGAGACTAATCTTGACTGATGATTAAATTGAGGAGACAAAAACTAATGAGCTGAGCAATGTACCTACAACACCATTCAAATATTTCAAAGATATTAATGAGGTATGCAAGAATATTAGAAGTTCAACTGGGTTATCTGGATTCAAATTTATCAAATATGATAAGAAAAGTAAAGAGAATAAGGCCAAGATACATGAATCTCTATTAGACATGATGAGTTCATCAAAATTGACTCCTATAGAGATAGGAAATAATGTCCCTACAGAACTTTATGAATTCTCATCTAGTAAATGGGAATTTTCAATGATGACTGAAAGGCAAATTAGGGAAGCAACTTTGGCTAAAGTCATTCCAGACTTAACAAAGAAATAGAAAGAAATTTTTTTTGAAAAATATAAGCAAAAGTTTGCACCTAAACATAGGGCTTATGCTATTTTGAAGAATGATATTGAAGGAGTAGTACAACAAAGTACTCAGATTTGGAAAGAAATTTTTGGGTTGTCAATTCCAAAAGAGAAGAAAATAGATAAGGAACCTCTGAGAAAATCACCACTAATCAAGCAGAAACAAAAATTGAAACACAAAAGGGAATAGGTGATAAGAAAGTTAAAGACTTGACATTGGATAGTCCCACTAACACCACACTGGATAATAATAGAAATGTGGATGTTGAGGATCAGGATGAGCCAACAGATACAACTATCAAATCACCTATCAAGGCTACTAAGGTCGATGAAGAGAAAAATGAAGAAGAAGGAGCCAAGAAAGATAAACCAAAAGATCAAGAGGTAAATACTATTTAAATTCACCTATTTTAGAGGTTACTCAAACATTGTTAAATTACGGAGACAAAATAGAAGTAACTCGAGACAAGCCTAAAGAACAAGAGGCTATACAAGTGTTGGTAAACTTACCACACTCTGCTTCATCTACCCCCATTGGACTCAAAATAGGTAATGTACCTAACCAACAGGAAATCTTGATTAAGATGAAGTCAGCAACTGAATTGCTTACTGACAAAGGAAATGAAATCATTGAAATTGAGCCGATTGACAGCTCACCTGAGCCCAAAAGGTGGAAGCTCAATAAGAAGAAATCAACAGGACTAAATGTCACATTAGATGAAGTAATTGTGATTCCTAAATGGGATCCTGAGAATTTGTCACTCGAGAACATTCAAACCCTTCAAGAACTTTTGAAGAGGAAGAAGAGACAAGAAATAAAGAGAGAATATTAGAAGAAGAAAGTTATGCATGACATCAAAGATATTTTTGTAAAATCCTTTGATATAAATGATGTAAATGACTAGGAACCTATACTAGAATAGCTAGTTCACATTGTACAAAAGGTGACTGATGATAATATTGAGGCAAATGAAAAACTACTACAATGGTCTGAGAGAAAGTTCAAGAGCAAAGTACTTGAAAAGATATCTGAAAAGATAGCTACACAATAGGTTGAACTTTCTTCTCTCATTGAAATTCTAGAAGAAGTTGCAAGCAACGTATTTTCTTTGTATAAGAGACTATGTGATGAATCTTTCTTTACAAAAGATAATCAACAATTAGTTGAGAAATTGTAACTAGATATGAAGTCAACTGCAAATTCACTAAGAATGGACGCTAGCTCTAGCTCCACTCATTTCAATAAGCTAACTCATACACAAAGGAGGTTAGCCAAGCTTATGGCTGAAGGTGGTCAAATTAGGGAAAAATTGAATATGATTCAGGCCAATCTGATACCTCATCTGGAGGTTATTCAGAGAGAACTTACAGCTGCCAGAGAATTGGTAAAGAGAGATTCTCATCTCTCTACTGCAGAAAGTTTGATAAATCTAGCAACTGAGCTAGAAGTTAAGTTGGAAGTTATGAAGTTTGTTAAAGATAGTTTGGACACTTCATTTGCATAGATTCTACAACTTCATAAACAATTTTAGGATAAGTACAACCTAACCCCTCCAGCAATCAGTGACAAAAACCAAGGGCAATCAGGAAAGGAAGGTGAATGGATGAGCTGAATATATAATATGTATAATATGTTTTGAAGGCATGTATACTATGTAGATAATCTATTAAGTATGGAGTATAAACAAAGGGGGAGTAATGTATGTACTTAGGCAATTTTTGTGGATGTAAATGAAATGACAAGTGTTTTTGCCACTAAATATCAAAGGGGGAGATTGTTAATCTCTGAGTTTTTGTTGATCATTTGGTATCCACACTTAGTCATTTATCCAGGCAATTTTGGTTGGCCACCACTGCGGCCGAGCCAAACAGTATAGGCCAAGCTACCCAGCAAGTCTTTGCTGAGTAGAACAAATCATCGATGTTGAGCTATCTGGAAAGTCAGTGCTAAGTGCCAGTGACTTAAGTGTTGAGCAAGATAGTTTTGACATACATGTCAGTTATGACACAAAATTTAAGGTAATATGTTTGGGCCAACTTATGGAGTATTGGGCCGACACATGTGAAGCATTTAATATTCTCTATGGAGTTAATTATGCATTTAATTTTTTTATCTATGTGTGGCATGTAGCCAATCAGAAAATTGGAATGCCTAGGAGGCATAAGTTTTAGTTTTGATCATTGATCTATATCTTTTCATCAGATTCAAAGAGTATAATAAGATTGTGTCTTACCCTAATTCAAAGAGCAATTATAGAGAATAGAGAGAAGGTGCATTCTTTCATGAGACATGTGTGAAGGGTTGTTTTGACAAGAAGCATAGATCTAGCAGAATAGAAGAGTAGTGAGCAGCAGAGTAAGGACATATCAGATTATAAGATCAGAGAAGGCATTATAAAGAGGAGATCCATTATCAGCATCAGAGTGCACATCAAAGGAGCATATCTTGAGACATCCTAACAAGTGTATTAGGTGAAATCTCTTAATAGAGTGGTTCTAACAAACCTTTCTAAATCTCTTAACAGAGTGCTTACTTTACTGTAAGTTGAAATCCTTTCACAAGGTAGATTGTAATAATCTGTATCTCTTAACCGGGCAGACCTTTAACCAAGTAGATCACTAGAAGTGATCAAACTTTTGTAGCCCTAACAGGCACACTTTATTGCTTCAGTAGTGAAGAATTTGTGGGTGTCATCCCAACCCCAGTTTTACCTATTTTGGGTTTTTGGGTTACCAAATTATGTGTATTGTGTTATCTATTTACTATCATGGATGCTACTAGATGTTAGATCAATTATATATTTATATGTTTGTGGATCAGTTTTTTTTAAAGTGATCAAAGTTGAAGATCTGATTCACCCCCCCCTCTCTTAGTATCTTGCTTTCCTAATATTGTATTTCAAGGACTATGGGTTTCAAATAACTTTTCTAAAAACTCACTCCAGAAATGTGACACATGTAATTAACATTTAATTTGTATTTTTTTTTAAATTTAATATTCATTTAAATCACCGTGGAAATGTGACACGTGGAACAATCTTCAATGATCCACCTATCTTAAGAGAAAATCTAACAATCTTATGCTATTAATATTTTTAGTTGATTTACTCTCTTATATGATATCAATATTTTAAAATCATAACAATTATTGGATTATGAGAGATAAATGGTTGAAGTTGTATTTCGGAAGTAATATGGGTTTCAAAGACCTTTTCTGAAAAATCACTTTGGAAATGTGGCACATGTAATTAACATTTAATTTGTAGGAATTTTTAATTTAATATTCATTTAAATCATTCCAAAAACATGACACGTGACATGTGTAATATTCATTTAATTTGTTACATTTTAGTTTTAATGAAAGGTTTTTAACATTTCATTTTTAATAACCTATCGAATCGTAGGCTCGCATTAACAGAGCTAAAAAGAACTGTTAAATCATCACCAAATATTTTGAGACTGTAATTTGTGACAACCTTAGCCATTATAACTTATATCTATCTAGATTTCAAAATATAATTTCCAGTAAGAGATCTAGCCTGATGCATCCCAATTTTGTAATGTCAAAAATTATGTTTAACTTGATTTTGAAATTTCAATTCTTGCATGTACAGTTAGGGTTTTCTTAAATTAAGATTTTCTTAATGAGTTAGTTATTATCTATGATTTTGTTAGAAAATATCAGTGATTCTGTGTTTTATCATTCTTCTGAAGAACAATGGGGAAAGTGAAAACTGAGGGCCAAGGGCAAGTAGATGGGAAAACTTTAATAGACTGTAGAAAACTAGTAGAAATCCCTGTTTTCACTGATGAGTATCATGATGTTTATGATCCTACTATTTACGGTCAAAGGAGAGTTACATCAATTAAACATACATTGTGCAGTAAGGCAACTGGGCCAAAGAGGTCTAAATTTATAAACTTTAATCCAGTGATAGGTGCAAAAATAAATAAAGTTGCTTTGTGGGATGTAGGTTTGGGTTCCATGTTGTTACCTGAAGTTTTCCCTTGCCCATAAATTCTCTTAATTTGTACATAAACTTATGATGAAGAAATAAAAGCTATTGTGAATAAAAATAATCAGGAAGAAATTTTATTAATAACCCAGGAAGAATTTCTTAGTTTGCTAGACCTTGGGTTTGACCAACAAAACTGTAATGTCCATATTGACCTCGGATTGCTAGCAAACAAATATGAGGTAGTTGTGCCAAACACAAAAGATTCATTTATAAAGGGTCTAATAGTTGCAGATGCAAAGGATTCATTAGGTGAGAACCATAAGCCTCCTTATGATTTTAACATTTTTGTGCCATGGGTTCAAGATACTATATCTTCGCTAGCATTTTTCTTGGGAATGGAAAACAATAGGGAAGTGGGTGCCAGCATTCTTTAATTGATTTGGGATATCCATTGTGTCAATGAACCAGTAAGATATAATTTTGTTGGACATGTGGTTCAATTAATACAAGAAAAATTAGCATTGATTAAAATAGGAAATTCTAAGACATTTAGGTTCACACACTACTTGTGTTATCTTCTGCTAGCCAAGCATGCTGAAATATGAATGAGCAACAACAACAAGCTTGAAATTCAGATGGGGACAAGATCAACAGGTACTACAATGAGTCCAATAGGTGCTCCAATATATAAGTGGACACGTCAGATAAGGATGTATGATAACATAAGGAATTACAGTAATTTTGTAGATTTATTTTTGGTACCATTGTACAAAAAGATAACAAGCACTCCAATGCCCAGATTGCCTGCTTCATGTAGGGATTGAATCCAACTTGGAAGCGCAATTCAATTGGCTGAATGGTACTTAATAGAAGAATACACTGTGCTAAGGTTTTACGGATCAGAACTACAACCCCATAAACTTCCAATGCATGTGACAGACAGGGTGTTTGCAATAGAATATGTACTAAAACTTGAGAGCACAGATAAAATCTTTGCTGGCCACTCAAAGAAGAGCATATTCCCTTCCTTACCTTTCTCAATTGGAGGGTTAACATTTAAGAGAAAGGAATTCAAAGTGGCAAAAAAAAATTTAGAAATTTTTCAATTTGATTTAGAGTGGTACTGGAAGTATGGTCCACTCAATGTGCGTTCAAACAATTCTTGTTTCTAATAAGAACTCTGCAAAATTATTTCTACATGAAAGTAAACCATTGCTAGAGAAGTTGAAAAAAAAGGATAGTTGGGATGATGTTATAAAAGAGATGGAGCAAGTTTCTATTGAGGAAAAAAAATTCAGTTGAACAATTGTCATCACAAATTATAACATTAATAAACCAGGGCATTATACATCCTATAATGTCCTACAATTTCTATGAAAAAGGTGCTCATCCATCAAACATAAAAATACCAAAGAAAATAGTAGAAGAGTGTAAGGATAGAAAGTGAACGCAAACAAAAATGAATGATTTTTGGAGTATGAGAAAGGATCTTGGTGAGCCAAAGACCAGTGTAGATCTGGATGAAATAGATGAGGATATAGAGTTTAACAAATTATGGAATTTGGAGCCTCCTACAATGGCATACGACAGCAGTTCTCTAGATAGTCAGGATCATAATCTACCAATTGCATTTACTCTAGGTAATAGTGGATTTAATGACTACCAGAAACAAGTATATAGAAAAGAGGAAAACATTATGGAAAAAATGGGTTATAAAGGTGGCAGTTTGGGTCCCACAAGAGAAGGTATCTTGATTCTAATTGTCGCAGAAAAAACTAATCATGGACCTGGTGCAGGCCTTGGGTCTAGAGACGACACATTAGATTCATCAGGAACCACTGTGCCCACAAGAACATCCATTTCCACGGGTGGGATTGGGAAATCTACTGCTATTGGATCTGGTAGTGGCACTAGTGCAAGTGGGACTAGACAAATTATACAACAAGTTCCCTCTCTAAAGAGGCCAGTAGAATCTACACATAATCCCATAGCTGAAGATAGTTTCAAGAAGAAAAAGGTTTCCAGATCATTGACACTCGATCCTAAAGAACTGTTTGCACTTTCAGGTTCAGAAAAACCCTCTAAAATTTTAAATCCTCAAACATCATTAGTTAGATCAACATTCATTGCAATCTCTGGTTAACCTTTCAAACATTAAAATCCTTCTGGAACACCAGATTTTCATTTCAAAGATTTCTATAATAAATTTGCAGAAACAACAACCAAGAATAAGGAAATAAAGAAGACATTGCAGACTAGTGCCCTTACTGTAGTTTAAGAGGAACAACCTACATCCAATAGGTTTTTTCCAACATATGACCCAAATGGAGACATGATGGAGATCATGGTTGTTATTCCACTCAAAAAAGATGGAAACCCACCAGAGAGTCAGATAGATCCATCTAAATTTCAAGTTAGCACTCTCCAAATGGATTTTTCCAATGTTAAAAAGGT